>PVJA010023953.1:13705-32510 GCA_004027025.1 Myocastor coypus | reverse complement strand
CGAACCCTGGTCCCACAAAAAAAAAAAAAAAAAAAAAAAAATTCTAATACTAGGAGAAAATATATCAAGTCTTCTAAATAGATTGCAAGTCAAAGATAGAATATGAATCAGAAAACAAAAAGTATAATTAAACAATATTCAGAAAGTTAATTAAATATTAATTACAAATTTAATATTTCAAAACAGTATTCCAAAATTCAAATCAAATCATGAGTCCAACTTAGAGGCCAGAATGTTGTATATCATATTATGAATCTGTAATCAATTCAGAGTGCTCACATAGTATGTTTTTTATTTTGGAGTTTGTTTTTTGTTTTTTGTTTTTGTGGAACTGGGGATTGAACTCAGGTCCTTGTGTTTGCCAGGCAAGCGCTTATTCTACTGAGCTATCTTGCTAACCCAGTATTTGTTTTTATTTTTAGGGTCTCACTACTTACTCATAGTTATCCTCCTGTTTGTACCTCCCAAGTGCTAGGATTACAGACGCGCACCACCATGCGCAGACTCCATCGCCAGCTCAGCGCACTCTAGAGTGGGGCCCGTGCAGCAGGTAGGGCCAGGAACCGAACCCTGGCCCCTGCGCTTCTCTAAGCAAGAGCTAAATCTGCTGAGCTATACCACCGGCCCTGCTAACCCAGTATTTGAATAGGTTAATATATACAAAAATATCAGCTAAGAAAAAGTTTCCATGGTAGTAAAGAATAACTAAGAATAAAACATAGCATAAACACTGGAATGGGAAATATATCACCAGCACTTCTAACAGTTTGGGGATAGGATATTGCACAAACTTCTAGTATGTCATGTACATGGATAGTGTCCATGATGCTTCCTGGAGACAAGTGTCACTTGTGGGACTGAGCTACTGTTATTTCCTTGATATCTACCGTGTAGAACCAGACAG
Source organism: Myocastor coypus (assembly GCA_004027025.1). Lineage (NCBI taxonomy): Eukaryota > Metazoa > Chordata > Mammalia > Rodentia > Myocastoridae > Myocastor > Myocastor coypus. The sequence continues at coordinate 31,606 of PVJA010023953.1, read as the reverse complement.
AATCATGACCCATAGGGTACAGAAGTCCATTTGTAAAATATTCTGATGAACATATTCTACTGCTGTGTATAGAACAGTTGAAAGACTGCTTTTTGGATGTGTTTTTCTCCTGTGTCTGTTTGCCCTATCTAGTGGGTTGTTTCCATTCTCCTTCATGAAGTTCTGGTCATTTTGATCCCTCTCTAGAATATCTTTTAGTAAACTGCGTAGGATTGGCTTTGTCCTTTGAAATTCTTTGGTTGTTCTTTGCCCTGGAAGTATTTCACTTGTCCATTAAACTTGAAAGAGAGTTTTGCAGGGTATCTCAGTCTAGGCTGGAATTTGTTTCCTTGCAAGACTTGAAGTATTTTGCTCCATGCTCTTCTTAACTTGATGGTTTATAAAGAGAAATCTGCCATTTTTCTAATGGGTTTTCCTTTAAACATGATCTGTTTCTTTTCTCTAGCAGCTTTTAATATACTGTTCCTGTGCTGAATTTCTGGGGTCTTGATTATTATATGTCTGGGTGTGGTTTTAATTGGGTTAATGTTATTTGAAGTTGTATATGCTTCAGTTACCTAAATGTCAAATTGTTTCCCCATATTTGGGAAATTTTCTGCTATTACTTCTGCCCGTATTCTTTTTATATCATTTGTACAGACTCCTCCTTTCTCATTGATGCCTATTAGTTATACATTATTCATCTTTGCATCATCTTGCAGGTGTTGAATTATTTTTTCTTGCATCCTAGTTGTTTTTAAGAAATCTTTTCTTCTTTACTAGATGCAATGATATCTTTAAAGTCTGAAAGTCTATTTTCACTTTCATTGAAACGGTTTTGCCAGCTTGTGATTAAAATTTTAAGTTCCTATATAACACTTTGAATCTGCTTCATATATTCTATTACTTTCCTATATTGCTCATTCAAGGATTCCATCATTTTTCTATTCTCTATTTTTTAATCAGTGTCCTCTTTAGAAGCACTTAGTACTTCTTTCATTATAGTTATCATTTCTTTTTTTACTTTATAAATTATTTCTGATCTGATTAACTCTGGGCCTTTCTGCAGTTGTTTCTTTACTTCACGCTATTATTTCAGAGATTTCAGTTGTTTGGTTTCCAATTTCTCCTATGCTATTGTCTCCTGTATTTGTACTGGGTGTGCTCAGGGCCTGAGAGTGCCTTTTGCTTCTTTTCTTTGTCATTTTCTGTAGCCCTGCCTTCTGACCTTTGGTGTAGTGCTTTGATATCTGGTATGAGACGTGACCCTTGATCACTCTTTTTTTAGACCTATTTTTTTAATTGCCTGCATTGTATAGGCTGCTTCACAGTCTGATTTGTTTGAATGACACATAAGCTACCCCAGAATCCATTTGTGCATGTGGTTATTCTATTTTGTAGTTTTTGCATCTTACCTCCTAAAACTTGTGTCTTAGCTATATTGAGGTTGGACCTTTAAATAAAAAGGTAGCCATGGGCTGAAGAGATAGCTCAGTGGAATAAGAGCTTGCCTGGCAAGCATGAGGACCTGAGTTCAATCCCCAGTCCCACAAAAACAAACAAAACAAGCAAAAAGGTAGCTAATTGTGTTAGAAAAGAAAAAAATCATTAGTACCAGATTGGTATTCTTTAAAAATACAATATTTTCTCCAGGTGACTTGCTTCTTTAAAAATTTCTTTTACTCCTAAGATTATAGGATTAAAAGCAGCCAACATTATGCAGAATTCAAGCCTATTCATGTCTGTTAATTTTATAATGAGTTATTATTAAGCTATCATGCTTCTATTGTCAATACCTGTATCTTTACTGAACTCAAAAATTTAATGTTAGTAACCTAAGGTTATTGATAACACTAGATAGTGATTTAGACTTATTTTTCCAGGTCTGACATGAGATGCCCAAGTCAAAAATGCTTCTGTGTTCTTAAAGATTTATGAGAAGGTGTTTGTGGGGCTGAAGAAAACCTCAGCGATGATAGGAAGGAATGACCACCCTGAATTCAGCCTCTATGTAACATACCATCTGTTACCGTAATGGAAGTGTGGCTTGTGATAAACAGCCTTACTATTATTTACCCTTAAATTCAAAGGAGTGGGACCTCCAGCCTTATGATGTAATGGAACAAGTGGAGACGAGGGAGTTCTTCAGATATGCATTCAAAAATTCTTACTGATTTTGTTTAACTTCTTTGAGACTTTATTTTCTCATCAATAAGATGGTAGAGATTTCTGTGAAGATTAAGTGGGAGTCAACAGCACTTCTGGCTTAGTAAACACTCCATGAATAATAGCTGTTGCTATTGTGTTGATTAAGTTTTTTAATCTGTCCATTGGGGTTTTTTTTGTTTTTGTTTTTGTTTTGTTTTGTTTTGTTTTGTTTTGTGAGCTGGGAGCCACAGATATGAACCTCTTAGGTAGCTTCCTATGCTTCTGTGTGATAACTGCCTCGCTACAGCCCCCAGTATATTTTTCGTTACATTGACATTGTTTTCACTCATTCTGCAGTTACAAAGTAACACTTCAAAAGCCTTTTTCCCAAGTCAAAATGACTGGAAGCCTTTGTTCAATAACTTACAATATGTCTTCTCTGTGAATTACTAACTCATACCCCCAACAAGAGAAACAAAAACAACACAAAAGCTTTTTAATGTTAGCTTGTTTTCAGTTTGCCAAAGTGTGGAAAGAACTCAGACCATAATATTCAACAGCAGATACTTAGGTAATGCTGAATCTATGTAAGGTGCTAGAAATGGCACTAAGACCCTCTCTTAAAGCAGTGGATATAGTAGAAGCAGTAAGATATCAGAGTCCAGCAAAGCACCAAGGGGATGGGAGTGTACTCTGTGTGGGAGCAATGAAATAAGTCTTAAAAGCAAAGATGGTAGATGTCCTCAGGTGTGTTCCATGTTCAACCAATTCTGTGAGTCTTTAGAACTCCAGAATGAGAGCTGAGCACTTCAGAGGCATTGTACACAGTGAAGGACAGGATGAAACCATTGGGCATTGTTTGTTTTTCTGTGTTCTTTTGAAGGTGGTCCTGTGGATATAAGTTAATGAAGTAGTGAGAAAGGTGAGAAAGGCTTGAATTTGCCAGAAGCAATGGGTTATACACGGGATATTTTCCTTTTCCCTAGGTGTTATAGTTTGTCAAGATCCGGGTGTGGCTATACCTTTTCTTGACTAAAAGAAAAAGAAATTTCACTCTGTATTAGAGATCAAGACTGCCCCTTTGTGGATTAAAAAAAAAAAAAAAAAAAAAAGAATCTCACCTAAAGACCCAGATCAGAAAAATCCTCATCCAAGTGCCATGTTTTGCAACGTGGGTTGTTCTTCAGCCAGAGTGTGGTGCCTGGTGTTTGGAATAATGTGGTTTTCCTGTATTTCCCTGTGCTTCTCTACATGAGGGAATCTGAGTTTTTGGCTACAATGGATCTGGTATTTGTTCATTTTTCAGAACTAGCTATACAAGTAAAACTTTATTACAAGATCTGTATACTAAGCAGAACTAAGGAAAGAGATTTAAAAAAAACAAAAAAACAAAAAAAAAACAGTCCTTTTGACCTTTAAAGAAAAAAATTTTTTACCCTAACAGCTGAAAAAGCAACAGGTGGTCAAAGATATGATAATCCTTTTGCACCTGAAATAATAATTTTAATTTTTGTTTTGTGTGTTCTTATTTTAAATCCTATACCATCATGAAATAGTTTTGGTGACTTCATAGTATTTATATTTTATTTATTTAATTCTTTATGTTGCTCATTCGTCCAACCCAGAAAATTTGGTATGGAGAGTGTTTGAGTCTTATAATATGAGTAGGAATTCTCTGTTTGGTAGAGTTCTTACCCAGCATGCACAAGGTCTTAGGTTGGATCTCAAGCATAACAAAATAAAAACCAAAGCACTGAACCCATAAGATGAACTAGGGACAGCAACATTACAGTATGCAATGAATGGTGATCTGGTCAGCACAGTTATTATCCTAAAGGAACTTCGTCTAAATTTTGGTTCTTTCTCCCTTCTGCTTATGTTTAAGATATACATTTCTGCTAGAAACTACAATGGGAGAAAATGAAAATCTTTTTTAAAATGAAGTTTTTAAAATTAAAAATACTATTAATTTTTTGTAGTAGCCATTGAGTCAAAACACTGGAAAAGAAAGGATAAAGCCTTTCCTTATACTGCATACAGGCTATCTGCCCCAGGGCAGGTGTAGCACTCATACCCATAATCCTAGTAGAACTCTTACCCATAATCCCAGCATTGGTTCATAAATTAATCAGCACCTCTAGAAGTCCACCTCATAACTGCCTCAGGCTTGTTGGGGACAGCTAGACACAAACAATAACCCTGGGTATTAACCACCTTACAAATACAGATACAAAGGCCTACAGAGGTAAAATGTTTTGCTTGGAGCCTTCAGGTAATCAGTAATAAAGCAAGAACTCAAAACAAGACCTATTTGTCCTAGAATTTCTCCTCTATAAGTTATCTACAACCACCGTACTAATCAGTATGTATCTTTAAACTACTAACACTAGAAACTCCATTTGATCCAGCTATTTCCCCTTTTGGGTATCCTCTCAAAAGAGTTAAATGTGTCATACCAAGGTAATACATACATACCAGTATTTAAATCTTGGAAACAGCCCGAAAGTCCATCAACTTGACGAATAGATAAAATGTTTTATATACAATGGAGTACTATTTGGCCATTAAAAAGGAAAACTTGAGACATTTTTAAGTACATAGAACACCTTGAGAAAATATTTGTAAGTGTAATATAATAAGTCTGATACACAAGTTGAAGTATCACATTGTTTCTGTTGTGTGAGAAACACCAAGGAGAAAATAGAGGATAGATGATAGCTTGAGCTATGTGAAATCTGAATAGAGGAAGTGGAAGAAAATGTCCAAATGGGAAGGGGAACAAGGGAAGTGAAGGGAAGGAATGGAATAGAGACTTTTAATAAGTCTTTTTAATAGATTTTTAATAGTTGGAGAGAAGAATGGGAAAATAAAATATGTCATGTAGAAATACAGATTCCCTATGATGGATGTGATTATTGTGCATGTCAAAAAATGTACCAATAAATATTTTTTAAAGTCTGTCTAGATTGTCATACTGAAATATTTATTTTTTCCCCATTGTGGGTAGGGGTAGCAGTAGATACCTGGAGGCACTAAGCAGTCAGTGTTCTCCTTCCTTGTGGAGCCTAAATTCTAGGATGCCCAAATGAGGCCTGTGGATGTAGCTCAGTGGTTACACTACTTGCCTAGACTGCACAAGGAACTAGATTTGATCCACATGCCCTCCACAGAAAAAAGCTTCAAGGGAAGCAGATAAGCTTGAGCAATGTGAAATCTGATATAAATAAGATATTATAAAGGACACATTAACTATGATCCTAAGAGTTCAGGTTTTGTGATGTGGAGCTGGGATTCATTTATCATTACTTCCTATTCCCTTTTAGGTTTTTGTGCTGTGCTAGGCCTTCCTCTAAATGGAGGTTAATTCATTTGATAAAGGCCAGCTGCACATCAGGCCTGTTGCTGGACATGGAGATGGGTCTTACACAGAGTAACCTCTGTATGAAGGACCTTAATCTCTCAGAGAAATGGAGGGTGATAGTGAGATAGCACTGTCCATGCTTAGGTATCTATCAGAGTTACTTCGTTACTAGGACATAATGCCTAATACCCACCAGGTAAAGGAAGAGAGGTTTGTTTGGTTCACAATTTATAAAGGTTTCGGTTTCATCAGTTGGATTCAAGTGTGTGCCACTAAGGAGGAAGACAGATGTACAACATATATGCACATCTAGGCCACGCCCACAGTAACTCACTGCTTCTCACCAGGCTGCAGCACCCGACACCACACCCAACTATAATCTCACTAGTGGACTGACTCAGTATCACAGTCACCTCCAGATATAAACCGTAACAGTGTCAGGTACCAAGCTTGATTTTGTAAGAAATGTTACATTTCAATTTAGTTTGGGAAGTGCTGTGTTAAATTTAAATACAATTTGTAAATTGTAGGATTTCTCAGAATCATTAAGATACTGCTATGCCTTGTAACTGAGGTTATTATAATTTGGGAAATACTGATGGAATTCCTGTTTCTCAGGTTACCTTATGCCAGTAAAATTTATTTTGTTGACTCCTCACAGAGGACCTTAGGCATAGCATAACATTTTTAATTTTGGGCCTAATATTTTTAATTTGGAAGTAGAGAGAACAGGGATTTATTTATATTTAATTAATTTATATTTATTTTTATATATTTATAATTAATTAATTAATTAATTCCACCTTTAAATCAAATTTGCTTACTAAAGAGAAATTGTAGCAGAAAGAAGTATGAAAGTAATTGTTGAGGTGAATCATTAAGGAACTTGAGTGCAAACAGCAGGGAGGATTGATGACACTGTATCCCTCAGCCAGCTTCTTTCTCTGCTCTCTTCCCTGCCTTGCTTCCTGGGACCAGGTGACAATGATAGAATGTCCATCTTACTGCAGTCCCTGCCAGATTTACCTTGGGGCATGAATGGGCACTGCAGATTGTGGCTCCCAGTTTTCATCTCTGAAACTACTAACAAACAAACAAACAAACAAACAAACAAATGGGAGTCATACAAAGCCTGATTCAGTTGTCAGTTGAATTCAATCAAAATGATTCAATTAAACCATTTTAAAGAATTATTAAAAAGTTAAGCTGGGCGTGGTGGCTCATGCCTGTAATCCCAGCACTCAGGAAGCTGAGGCAGGAGGATTGGTGCGAGTTCGAGACCAGCCTGGGCTACAAAAGTGAGCTCAAGGACAGCCTCAACTGCATAATGAGACCCTGTCTCAAAAAGACAAAAAAAAAAAAAAGTAGTAGCCTGTCACCAAACAGCTAGCTCCTCTTACATTTCAAGTCCTCTACTATGTGTTGTTCTCCTTTTTGTATGTGTTTTTGTTTCATGCAAGCCACTTTGAGATATAATAGACTAAATGCCAGTTGTTTTAGAACAAAAATGACTCTTAAATCACTATTATGTTTATAAAAAAGTAAAACATACCTGGGAATTCTTAGGAAGAAATAAAATTTTTAGCAGTATCAGATATATCAGCAAGCCTATTACAGCATAAAAGATGCAGAGCAGAAAAAGAACAGGAGTACATTGCTATGACAGACATTTACAAAACTTGATCTGAAACAGAATCTTGCTTTCATTGGAAGCACTAGTTAGCAGACATATGCCTAAAACATGAAAGAGCAGCACACACACTGTTGTGTGCAGAGTGTCTAGTGAGTTGTTTAGATGGTATGAGAGTTTGGATAATGTGTGGTAGATTGCTGCTCTTTCCTTTCCCACAAAGATTTCCACATCCTAACTTCTGGATTCTGAAAGTTACATTAACATGGCAAAAAAAAAAAAAAAAAAAAGAATCAAGGTTGTTGATCAGCTGAACATCACATGATGAGGTCACATTGGTGTATCATCTTGAGCACAGTGTAAATAATGGTCTTTAAACATATTCTTGTTGGATTGAACCACTGGTAGTGCATATATGATTGTCCTGCAAGGCAGTTTGTACCACTTGTGGTACAGTTGGGTCTAGTCAGTTTTTCATTAGTCTTTACTAATAAAATTAATAAAAGTCATATACACTGAGACAGTCATGCATGTACTCCACTGATTTAAGCTGCCCCAGCAGTAAGAGAAAAACTACTGCCCTGTCATGACCATGTTAAAGTATTAAAGATGGGCAGAAGGCCAGCATCAGAAAGAAATTTTAAAAAGCTAAACTGTTGGAGAATGGGAGCACAAGCTAGGGAATGCAAATGACTTCAAGAAACTGGAAAACACAAGGAAATGGAGCGTCATCATTAGCATGTTACCTGTATAAGCATTCCATAAGTGTCAGCTGCCATCGTACTGCTAAAAGACTAGCTGCCAGCTATGTCAAATTACCAATACTGCAGCAATAGAAACTGGTATTCTGTTATTGAACAAAGAGAAAAAGGAACTCAGGGTGACTTCATGAGGAAGTTGATCTTGAGGCAGGTATTAAATGTAATAGAGTAAGCTATGGTGGTACAAGCTTCTAGTCCTAGCTATTAGAAGGCTGAACCAGGAAGATCACTTGAGCCCAGGAGTTTGAAGCCAGCCTGGGCAACATAGCAAAATACTGGCTCAAAGTAACAAACACAAGATAATAAGAATAGTATCCTAATTTATGGTATCAGTACTGAGCAGTTTTATTTCTGAGAAGCTCATATTCTTATTATATAGCTAAGACAATGCTCAAAGATATTAAATAATGTGCGCAGTTCCTACAGAGCAGGATTTGTCACTCTACATGGTTGATAGCTGGTCTTCAGCTGTGTGGTGGCAGCTGACAATGGAGTGCTCTCCATGCAGGGATCATAGTAAGGATGGCCTTGGCATTATCTCAGTTACTCCTCTCCAGCTTTATGGCATGTGATTTGTAGTTTTCCTGAGGCTTGGATTTATCTGGTTGGTAGTGTGGCTGGGTTGAAGAACTTTTAACCAGAAAATCCAGTCATAACATAATAGACCAGACAAGTTCTGATCAAGATTCCAGAGTGAGAGTAGAAACAGTGGGCTTGGGAAGGAAGAAGCAGATTCAGAGGCAGTCTGCTGCTTTATTGAAATACAAATCTTACATCAAAAAACTTCCTTTCCATCTCCAGTTTCTCCCTGCCTGGGAGTAGGGTGCTACATTTCAATGAGTATAGATACTTTATAATTAAAATTAGTATGCAGCAGTCTAGACTTTCTCACAAGCAGGATGGTTGGATAGATAATAGTTCTTTTTGCATAAATAAAAGAACTACTTAGAGTTTGTAGAAATACCTTTGAAACCCTGGTACTTAATATATTAAATTCCACTCACAATCTGCCTATACAGACTCTGTTTTGCTGTCTTTTAGTTACCAAGTAAGACTCATGAATTCTAAATGCCTTAGTAACAGATGAGTTCATCTTTTATTTAATGTGTTTATCATAAGTGAAAAGATAGTGACATTATTGCTACAAATACGGACATGGTGGTCCAGTGGTAGGAATACATTGTAGCATGTGAGAAGTGTGCCACTAGGAACTTCCATCCTTGTGTGCATTTTATAGTGTGTTTACACAAATTTAGGTAGGTGGTAATACCTGGTCCACGTGGTAAGGTCTTTTGATACAGTCAAGAGATGTGGTAAACACAAGTTATGTGAGTCTGTTCCAGTGTAACATGATACACTGTTTTATAGCATTTTATAAGTACAATATATTCTAAAATAACAATATAGGTATAGAAGTAAATATATAGACCAGTAATATGTTCATTAACTATCATCAAATATTATATATAGTACATAATTATATGTACTATATTTTTATTGTGACTGAAAGCATACTGGCAGTCAGATTTTTTTTATACTAACACCACAAACACATGAATAATGTGTTGCACTATGATGATGTTATTATGGCTATGAAGTCGTAGGCAATGGGTATTTTTTTCACCACAGTCTTACCAGACTGCCATTGCATATGTTATCTTGTTGGAATTGCATGGCTTTTGATTCTTCTGGCTGGCTAAGCCAAAATGTGATCTCCGTAACTCCTTCTAAACGTGGCTTGCCAAATGTTACCGAGTTCTGGACTGCTGGCCTCTCTTTCTGGAGTTGGACTCCAGCTTTTTCTCATCTTGAACAAAGAATTCAGCAAAGCAAGCAAAAAGTGGTGGCAAAGTGTATTTTAAAAAAGGGAAGAATAAGAGAGAACCCAGCTCTGCAGAGCAAGCTTGGGCTGAGTAAAAGACAAAAAAGGCAGATTAAAAGAGTACTGAAGAGAAAGGACAGACTGTCATGAAAAGGCCTTCTTGGCATCCTTGTCCTTTTATACTGTCCAAATCTTGAGGAAAGCCGTGAGAACCATTCATAGATTCTCAGAGGCAGTTCTGGGATCCCGGGCCATGCTGACAGCAGGTCTAGGCCATCCTGTTGCAAACTTGCTACAGTCCCAGGAAGTTCAGGTGCAGGGTTTTGGGAACTGTTCTGCAGGCATTCCAGGATCTTATAATTACCAGGTCATGTGTACTTGTTCAGCCAGCTGTCCCATGCACTAATAACCTGTATCAATTTCACATTGGCCAAAATGTCCTCACCTGACACATGGATAATTCTCTTTTAAGAGAATCAATAGAACTTTTGGTTAATACTAAATGGCACAGAGGATCTGTCAGAATAATTCAAGGTTTTAAAATAAATAATAAGCCAGACATTGTGGTGTATACCTATAGACCCAGCTACTTTAGGAGACTAATGCGGGTGGATTTTCTGAAAACAGCCTAGTTTACACAGTAAAATCCTTTTTAAAAAGTGCACACACTCACACTCCCAAGATGGAACTTGATAATAAAGTTTCAAAGTGTGCTATGGAATCTCTTTACAGATCATACTCTTCCTAAGGATAAACTTTATTTCTCTAATATGAGGTAAAAGACCTCCGACTGGGCATAGCGGCCCATGCCCATAATCTTAGCGCTCTGGAGGCTGAAGCAGGAGATTTACTGAGTCTAAATACAAAGTGATTCAAGGATACAAAATGATTTGAAGGCCATCCTGAACTGCTTAGTGAAACACTGGGGCAGGGTGTGTATGGGGGGGGGGGTTGATGACACTACCTCCTTTATTGTGAGGATATCACTGTGTATTCATCATGGAAGTTGAGTGTTGCCCCTAACTTCAAAGAACAGTTTACAGCCTCTCACTTGTGACATTGGTTAGTAAGGTAATCAGTCCCTATATTTAAAGCAGCTAAGTTAGATAAAAATTAACAGGCAGCCAGATAGAACTAAGTCCTCAAGTGGTCAATGCAGAAGATGAGAACATCAGAACTGGTAAAATCTGAAAGAGGAAAAAAAAAATGGTGGAGGCACATCTGAAGAAGGCAAGACCTGAAGATTAAAGTCACAATGGCTACATTTACATACTTCCCTTAAGAAGTTTAAGATTATATGTAATTGGTACCACGTTGTTAAGATTTTCCACAGAATTTGACCATTATTGCAGTAGGAGTGGACCATCCTCTCCCACCAAGACTATACCTAAAATTATTAAGACTAAAAACAAGTCTAAGATAGATGATCAGCGAAGGTTAATGATATCATCCATATGTCTTCGCTGTGTGCCCCACTTCAAGATTAGATCAAAATTAGTTAAGCAGCCATACTTGTAATCTTACTGGTTGGTTATAGTTTAACCCACATTGTGTCCACTTCATGGCTTTGTTCTATAAAACATTCTTGGAGAGATGACTCTGGTGGCAGCCCATGTCAGGACTCCTGTCTCTCAAGAGCTATTCTTGTTTCCCATTTCCCAGCTTCGAGTAATGTATAACTCATTCCTTTTAGCACCTGAATGTGTCCTAATTCCTTTCTCAATAAATCTTTCCCACTCTTAATCTCCTCATTCTTGTTTTTGGGTTTTTTGTTTGTTTGTTTGTTTGTTTGTTTGTTTTTGGTTTTTTTTTTGAGACAGGGTCTCACTGTACAGTTCAGGCTGGCTTGGAGCTCACTTTTGTAGCTCAGGCTGGTCTCGAACTCGCAACAATCCTCCTGCCTCAGCCTCCCAAGTGCTGGGATTACAGGCGTGAGCCACCACGCCCAGCTAATTTCCTCATTCTTGAATTCATTCTTTGGTTCAAGGAATATGAACTTGACATACAAGGTCGAGAGTTGTATCTTTCCTTTATCACCTACTCAATGAGGTTTGATATTTTTTCTTCAGTTAAATGATGAAGCCAAGTCATCAAAGCCTAAATATCTTACAAAGGTTCTTATGGTAGGTACTATGTTGGCCATTTACACTGTTGACATCTCCATTTCAAAATGTCATTATTAGATTCAGAATCACCCAGTATGATTCCAAATCAGGATCTGTCTGGGCATTCCAAAAGCTTTCCTGTCAAGTGTGCACTCCTTTCTGTGTAAGTGGTACAACACCTACATAAACATTGGAGTCATATATACCTACATTACTTAAGACCAGAAGTTATCACGAAAGGAAAATGTAGACAATTTGGAGTTCTCACCAGTCTCTCACCTGCAGTGGCTTCTCACCACTGCCCGAGTTGTTCTCCAGTCCTCTCAATTCATTTACCATGGCTTCCCTCTTTGCTACCCTCTATTGTCCCATATTTTCCCACACAAAGCAATTAACAGACTGGATCAGCTTGGTTTTATTTTTTGTCTGCACATTTTTTTCACTACCCCAAATAGCTTAATGGACTAAGGGGACATGTAACAAGGGCTGTGTGTGCACATGGATGACATACAGTTCTTCAGATCAACAGACTTTACATAGCTACGCAGTTGTGCTTACCCTCACACTGAGAATGTTCTGCTGGTCTGAGTGAACTAAATCACATACTTTGGTGGGTCCCTGGAGTCAATATAGTATGTACAGTGTTTGACAGAAAACTTGGAAAGTTACATCATTTTATCTTAAGTAACATTTTAATAGGTGAGACTTTGAGTGAGTCTCAAATTCATATGGTTTCTAAATATGCAAAAGTTCAGAATGCCCCTACAAAGTATATTTTTCCTAATTATTTAAAAATTAGAAACTCTAAAACAAATTGAAGGAATGTGCTAAATAGTATTTGATTTAAAATAAGTAAAATTCATATTCTAAAAGCACTTAGTAAAGCCAAGATTGTATTTCCATGTTGCTATTGATCTGTTTTCACTTGTAAGGGAATTTTATCTAAATTTTTTGTTATTGTTGGCAAGAAGTTAAAGAACAAATCTCTCTATGATTTGTTTTTCTCAGTCTTGGCTTTTGGACCAAAATAATAACAGCTTATTATTTTGCTAGAAACTTCACATTTCCTCTAAAGTATTTCTTCAAATTGTGCAATATTCTTGGCTATCATAAAAATTACTTTGCTTAAAATACACTCTTTTAAAGGCACAAGAGTACAAGACATACAGGCACACATATTACAAACAGACACAACATATCTATCTGCCACATACTTATTTGTATTCAGGATGGGATTTGGTTCTCTGACAAAATCCTGTTATTGTATACTTCAAGGAAATAGACAAAGTTGAGAACGTGTGTTTCAGTTGATTTTCTATTGTCAAGAGATGTGGAGTGGGGAATATTATAAGTAATGGATAATTTACTCTGACCAAATTATCAGTTATGTACACTTCTCCGAATAATGTATAATAAGCACTATGTATATTTACATAGGAATCATAACACTGAGTGAATTTGGAGGACAATGTCAAAAATGTCCTCTAACAGTTTTTTTTTTAGAAATTTATTTTATTTATTTATTTTACAGTGCATATTATTATTCTCATAGTAGTTATATAGAGCACAAGGTGTAGACATAATTTTTCTAACCAATGTTGGTATAAAAAATTTCTTCTCATTGAACTAAGAGAAAGTAGTTGTATACAAAGTCCAGTATTCCATAATCTCAGTGGATTACTGGAAGAACTGGCAATATCGCAAACTGACTAACAGTTATTTTCTTAGATTTTATTTACTAGTTCAGTAGAGACATACTATAGAAAGACACTTGTATTTTCTTAGAGCAGAAAAGTGTAAAGACACTGTAGAATTTCCTGTTGTAAATGAAGGAGAGCTTCAAGCTATTCACTTCCTGAGTGGCAACATTCCAGCTGCACAGACTGGTCACAACACATCTGCCAATCAGAATGGGTCCTGCAGGAAGATCGTGGATGCTGAAGCTTGTTTACATGCATTATGCCTCTGTTTCTCCCTTCTGCCTAAGTAAATCTTATGAAACTAGGATCTCAGCCACAGCAAATGACATTTTGGGTAGGTAGAATTTTAGTTCATCTTTAGCCACAGGTAAGAGTTACTGTTTTGTGGCATGAAAATGAGTGATCTCTGTCCAGATTCTCTTTACTTTTGTTAGCAAAACTAATAGACTAGAATCAAGAGAAGAATGGTTTTTTGAAATGGTATAGTAAAACTTTTTATTTAAGGGAGCAACAATGCTAAGTTGAATGTTTTAAAAGATGTTGTAATATTAAATCAGTGTGGAGAAATTAGAACCAGAAGCATCAACATTATACACTTGGAGAGCATTATATTTAAATAAACACGTTTTATTGTGAATCTTTCAAAAAAAAGCCATAATTTTTTGAGTCTTGCTTAATTTTTTATTAACCCATTCAGAAAGAATTGATATATGCATTTAATGTATAAGTGCTATTCATTTTTTGTCAGTATTTCTCTTTAGATGTTTTTAGAGTACATTTTTGTCATAATATTTATACAGCTCTACCAGCACTAAAATTAAGGATGATAGCCAGGGAAATAGCTCAGTAGAATAAGTGCTTGCCTGACAAGTACCAGGGCCTGAGTTCAATCCTTTGTCTTGGGGGAGAAGGGGGCACGTGGGCTGGGAAGATAGGTCAGTGGCTTCAGTGCCTGCCTGGCAAGGACAGGATCATGAGTTCAATCCCTGGCACTGCAAAATAAATAAACAAACAAACATGTACAATTCCATAAAATTAAGGATGAAAAAGAATGTCTAATCCAGGCTTTACCATTAAATTCTAACTTGGTAGAACTAATTCGGAAGACAGTCTAGGAAAGTATTTTAATAAAATTCCATGCAATTTTTTGTAAGGATAATTGCATAGGACTACTGTAGTTTGTATATTGTTTTCTATTGTTAATTCTTCCGTTATACTGATGGTTTTTTACTTTAGTCTTTTATTATTAAGCATATACTAAGAAAATTATTACTCAGATTTTTCTTGCCAGGCATGGTTACAACATGTCTGTAACAGCAGCATTTGGGAGGGTGAAGCAGGAAGATAACTTTGAGCCTAAGGCTAGCTTGGATTGGATAGTGAATTCAAGGCCAACCTAACCTAAACTTCATACAGAGACCCTTTCTCAAAAAATAAAGACTTTGTGTGGATTTTGTGGTTTTCTTATATTTGATAGTCTTCAGATTAGCTAATAGCATTTTGTAGCAATCTAGAAAACCACTTTTGAATGTCCAGCAGCTCTGTTCGTATTTCATATCCTCCAACAAGATTCCTCAGATTTAACACTTCTAACATGTTGTATGGGAGCTTTCGGATTAGCTCAGTGCTTTAAGTGCTTGCATGGGCAATCCCAGTCAGGCACAGGGGACAGCAGTTTGATCCCCAGACCCACCCTTAAGGCAGACTGAGCCAGCCAAAAAAAAAAACTTCCAACATGTTGTATGAAATAATTGTTGAATGGGTGGGGGATTCCCTATGTATTTTAAGACACTTAGCACCTCTGATATCTACCTACAAAAGCTGCTTCTCCAGTGGACAATCAAAATGTGTGTGTGTGTGTGTGTGTGTGTGTGTGTGTGTGTGTGTGTGATCACACCTAATTGCTAGTGATACACTGAAATCCCAACTTCTGTATGTTCTGGATTATAGAGAGTTAAGGGTGAGGCTCTTCTGGCTTTAGTGTGTTTGCAGATGTTGTAGCTGATTGCTCATTTTCCCCCTCCCCATTCTATTAAGATCTTTTGCCAACCATGATTCATGGAATGATTTTTTTGAGCTGAGTAATCTGTGGCTTTTCTGTTTCCTTACTTTCCTTTCCTAGCTAAATTTGTTTTGGTTTCAGCGAAGTATTTAACACAGCAAAAATCTTTTAAATGAAATAATATTTTTGAATGGTGTATTTTCAAAATAGATGATCTTAACAAACTATAAAAAGTTTCTACTCCTGTCCTTCATTTTGTCCTTTCTGCCTCCCTGCTAGCAAGTTCTCAGTACTCCAAGGAGGAGCAGTGTTCAGGGAAAGACACGGCTCCCTTGTGACACTTAATGGTATGCCAGATGGTATTTAAGAACTTTTTTTCAACCGCTTTTTAAGAGAATTTGACTTACAAAGGTCTTCTTTCTTTGCAGATCGCAACGAGCGAAATAAACCAGAGCATCGTTCTTCCAGGTATGAATATTAATATTTAATGATTTTTGTATAAAGTTTCTTATTTGAAAAATACTGGAGGTAGTACAACTATCCTCTCTAGTGTTACTGTGTATTGGAACTTTCTTTGGCATTCAGAGAAGCTTCACAAGAGAAATATTTTTCCTTCTCTGAAAAATAATTTCTTTGTAAAATTACTGCCTACTTGGAAAACATGTTTTACTTGTAGAATTCCTATCAATGGCAGATATGTATTCATAAAAGATTATTTCTTTTATATAAAAAGATTTGCTTTCTTTTGTGACTTACTTTGTTCTCCCTTTAATAAATATTTTATAAATGTATATTTATCTTTTGCTAATTATACAACTAATATAGGCCTGAGAGAATAGTTCAATGTTAAGAGCTACTTGCCTAGAATGTACTATGTTGTCTTCCACATTGTGAACAGAACAAAACAGAACCTCAATATCTCACTATAGAAATTCAGAAAATTTTTTAAAAATATAAAAATGAAAAAAAAACACTATCTACTCTGCTTTGCCTCAATCAACAGTGGCTAGCTAATACTAAGATTCTATTGTATTTCTTTTTTTTTTTTTTTTTTTGTGGGACCAGGGTTCAAACTCACAACATTGTACTTGCCAGGCAGGCACTTGTGCCATGGAGTTATCTCCTCGGCTCCTAAAAAAAATTCTTTTAAAAGTTTTTATTTAATTTGATGTAGGGTCTTGCTCCACAGTCCGGACTCGTAGTGATCCTCCTGTCTCAAACTCCCCAATGCTGGAATTACAGGCATATATCACCATACCCAGTTTTAGTGATTGGCAGGGCAAGCCTTGAGTTCATGGGCTGGCAGGGCATGCTGTACCAGGGATCAAACCTGGGTCCTTGTGTTTGTCAGGCAGATGCTTAGACCACTGAGCTATCTCCCTGTATTTCTTTCAATACTTCTTATAAAACACATTCACACAGAGACACACATGAATTCTTTTATATTTTCAGTAATTCCAAATGGCCAGAAAGGTTACGTACATCAAAGCTTCACACCTACACAAAAAGTGTTTGGTTTAACCTTTATTAGTACTAAAGAGTATTCCTTAAAATGTTTTCAAAATTGTAAAAGTTGAAATCTGTCTTTCTCTTAGGTAAGACTGACAGAATAAATTAGATAATGTATTTTTTAAATTTTTTAGTTTTCTTAATAAATGTGTGCAGCATATATGATTGCATTCATCTTGGGAGGTTGGTACATGTACATAACACATATTAATTTGTTTTACTTCTCCCAGTCTCCCTCCAAGTATATACAAATGTTAATTCATTCTATGAAAACTTGTGATTTTTCTGATAATAATTCCTCCTTATTCCACATTCTGTCATTTTTGTTTTGTCGATTTGTTTTGTTTTTTTTGTTTTTTTTTTTTTTTTTGCATTGTGGAAACTGATAAACTAGTAATAATCTGTTGATTAAACTGGCTGGTAAAAGAAATCCTTGGCCAAAGGATCAAACTTTAGGCCTTAGTGAATGAAAATGTAAAATATTTCATAACTCCATTACCTAGAGCAACAATATATTTTTCAGAAATTACCAAAAGGTTACTGAAAACTAATCTGAGAAAAAAAATATACTGGGTATTTAGAATATTGACTTTTTATTTTTCTTCAGGCATATATTTTGGGTATATACTAAAATTCACTATTCTTTGTGTATGATCTTATAAGTTTCAGCAAACATAAATTGTGTTGACTCCCATAAATAATCCATTTTGTAAAATTGATTTTAAAGTAGTTTACAGAAAATGGTCCCAAAACTGCTGCTTAAGAGATAGCTCTGTGGCACAAGTGCCTGTGTGGCAAGTGCAAGGTCATGAGTTTAAACCCCAGTCCTGCACACAAAAGAAAGAAAGAAAGAAAGAAAGAAAGAAAGAAAGAAAGAAAGAAAG
>PVJA010023953.1:0-13605 GCA_004027025.1 Myocastor coypus | reverse complement strand
TAAACCAATCTCAATTGATAGATGAAGTCCTGCACAGCAGCACAGCATATTGTTGGATCTTGCTTCTTAATCCACTCTGCCATATATTTCTTTTTTTCAATCCTGCCTCGGGTTTATTTGTACAAACAACACAGGACACTAACCCTCCACAGTGGCACCCCAGGAATCACACCAGTCCTACTGTCTTTACAAGAGCAGATAATGAAGCTTTCAGGGAGGGCATGGGTACCTTTAGGGGCCTGGGCACCTTCAGAAGCCTCGTCTGGAGTAGAAGCTGAGCATGGGCCTTGGCTGGAGTAGAAACTGGAGTCTGGGCGTTTGGCCAGAAATGCCTGTGACCCTTGGAAAGGTGGGCATATGGATGCACTTCTCAAGCTTTGGGTGGGCAATAGAAGCAAGTGGAATGAGCCTGCAGTTCACTCCCTTTGCAAGAATCTTGGTCTTGACCTCCTTGGGCTCGATAAGGGTCTTGATAGGCTCAGTGTGTGCATTCATGACTTTGGCATTTTTTGCTTGCATCTTCTGGAAACCCTTCTTATTGTGCTTCTTGGCAAAACACATGTTCCTAAGGAGCTTGGGATCTACTCCCTTCAGAGATTTGTGCCTTTGTGACTTAGGTTTCTTGATGCCATTTCTGTGCCATGTTTGAGACTGGTTGTGCATGGTGTGGTTCTCAGACTTGGCTGTGACTGCACTGTAAACCACAGTTACCAAATGCCTGGAACTGAAAGATAAAAAGAGAGCCTGCAGTGCAGAACCTCTGTTTCTTTTAATTGGTAAATTGAGTCCATTTACTTTGATGGTTATACTGGAAATGTAATGACTTAGGCTTGACATGTTATTTTCCTGATGTTGTACACCTCTTTTTCTCCTGTGTTTAGTTGGTTTCCCTATTTTGGTGAGTTCTTTCCATCTGCATTCATGGAGTTCGGGTCGTTTTGATCCCTCTCTAGAATATCTTTTAGTAGGTTGTGCAGGGTTGGCTCTGTTGTCATGAAATTCTTCAGTTCTTTGTCATGGAAGTATTTCACTTTTCCATTATACTTGAAAAAAAGTTTTGTAGGGTATAGCAGTCTGGGTTGGCATTTGTTTTCTTACAAGACTTGAAGTACTTTGCTCCATTCTCTTCTTGATTTGATGGTTTGTAAAGAGAAGTCTGCCATTATTTTCATGGGTTTTCCTTTAAGTCCAACTACACTTCTTAGCTAGTCCTACAAAGATTTTTACAGTGTGTCCAATTCCAGGTTCATACAATCCTGGAAAAACTCAACTATGCCCTACATTGCTCTGTTGATATCATGGAGGACTTAAAAGCAAAATCTCATGTCCTGCTCCAGGGAGTCTAGCCAGTAGTCTGGAACAAACCTTCAAAATATGTATATTAAGCAGGTTCCCAGTAACTAACACACAACCAAGTGAGAGCCTCTAGTCTAGCAGTTGAGTTGGGATAGGGAAAATGAATGAGATAAATCAGAGGAAGTGTGGTATGAAAAATTAGGAAAATGTAGCTTAAATTGCACAACTAAATTTTCCTAATTTTATTGTGCACATTGGGAGCTGTTTGGGACAGAGAAATAGTTAATGGCTTCCAACACCTAGAACTGGATATGTGAGAGAGACTAGCAGAATCACAGGGTAGGGGAAGTACAGGGTCTGCCTGGACTCCTGTTGAGATAAAAAGTTGGAAAGTGTTCAGTTTATGGGGTCATGCCAAAGAAGAATAGTTGGCAGCTTCAAGAGACTCACTGGCCAAATTTGGGATGAAGTGAGCGTCAGAAAGGACAAAAAGGCAGTGGATGAGCTTGGGATGTTTGGCCAGGCCTTGTAGTCCATGCTGATGCTACAGCACTCAGGGAGACTGAGACTGGAAGTTCGCCAGTTCACCTTTTGTCTGGACAGCTGAGTGACATAGTAAGACCCTGTCTCAGAATTTGAAATAAAGGCTCAGGATGGAGCTGGATGTGAAGGTGCTGGGTTCAGTCCCCAGTACTGTAAAAAAAAAACCCAAACAGTTTGATTTTTAAAATGCATATGGAAGGAATTTTTTAAAATCCATAAAGAGTTGTTGGGGAACAGATATTGACAGTGTTAAAATACCACCCCATAGATTATTTCAAGATTGCAGAAGGGTAAATTTTATGTTTTTATTGGGGAATGCAGTAGTCAACACCTTAATGGAGTTGTCAGTGTGGACACCAGCCCTTGGGAGACAAGCTGGCCAGGTATGTGTCTAGATGATGCCACCAGTGGTGCACGCACCCAGCACGTACAAAGTGTTCTAGAAAGTTAAAAAAATGAAGTATTTTGTGTTTGTCTTGACAAACACTAAAGACTGGGAGATCATTTTGTTTTATTTTTGGGGGGGAGATTATTTTAAAAGAGACAACCAAATGTACTATATGCATTTTTAAAAAATAGTAATAAATTTGGGAGTAAAAAAAATCTCAAAAAATAAAGAATTAGGGGACAATCAGGAAAGTTTATTTAGATCTGGATTTTAGTTTAGATAGTATTTAGTAATATTAGACTGTAGGCATGGAATAGGAATCCCATAGTAGATGTAGTCTAAAGTTTGAAACCTATTCTCAAATAATTAAAAGAATAGAAACAAAAGGAATTATGAAGGCCATATGGAAACTATTAGTGAGTGGTGAATAGAAGTAGTACATATACTGGGATAAATGTTATTTGATTGTATTGTTTTCCTCAACTTCTCTGAAAATGTAAAGTTTTCAAAGAAGAAAGTGGTAGGCAAAGTATGATAGTGCACACTTGTAATTCTATCACTTGAGAGGCTAAAGCAGGAGGATCCCCATGAGTTTGAGGTCAGCCTGAAGAACATAGTGACACCTTCTCTCAAAAGAAAAAGAGAGAGATAGAGACAGAGAGAGACAGACAGACAGAGAGAGAGAGAGAGAGAGAGAGAGAGGCAGTGAGGGGACCTCATGTGTTTAGCAGATCTAAATGCCCATCCGTGAATGGAATATTGTGGGGCTGGATTTATGCACAGTATGAAGAAGAATTCCTTTCACAACTGAGCAAAGATGGAGTGGCCTACGCTGTTAACAAATACTGTCATAGAAAGCTATATAAGCTGCCTGGAGTAGAGAAAGTTCCCACCTCTAAAAGTCACTATTCTGGATGGCTCAGCCCCTTGCTTACCTAGTAGCCAATAAATAGTTATTGGATGCCTCTATTGCAACTCTTGACAGAATTGAAAACAGGAAAGAGAGAGAGGAAAAAAAAAAAAAAAAAAAAGCTTTGGCTTTTGGAACATCTATTGTTTAGGATTTATCTGCCCAATCTCTTGAGAGTCTATTTAGCCTAAGGTCATGATCAGGTCTTGAGCTGGTTTTTGTTTTAGCCTGTTCCTGGGGTACTCTTGAGAATTCATGAGATTAATTATGACTTACTGTGTATTAAACTCAAGAGCACTCTACCACTGAGCTAGATCTCCAGCCCCCTTTTAAAAAATATGTCTATTAATTTTGCAGTGCTGGGAATTGAACCCAGAGACTTCACACTAGCTACACCTCTCACCTTTTTTACTATTCTTTTTATTTTGAGATAAGGTGTTGGTAAATTTCCTGGGGCTGACTCAAACTTGCAGTCCCTCTGCCTCAGCTTCCCAGAATGCTAGGGTTACAGGCATGCACCATCACATTCAGAGTGTCCTGATTACCCTTTCATCTCTAATTTATACTTGCAAATCTCTAGGACTGTGCTGTTAGTCTTGGTAACTCTAGCAGTAGTAGAATAGCTGGTCCACAAGAAGCATTAATAAATTAACAAGTAACTGTTGAGTAAATGAATGCCAACTGTACTTCAAGGAGAGAATGGGGAATGTCAGTACTTTTCTCTTGCAAATTAGGAAGAACCTTCCTTTCCAAAGCAAAGTGGATTCAAGGCCAACCTGAACTGCATAGTGAAACCCCATCTCAAAAAAAGAAAATAAATTAATTAAAAAAGGAAACACTATGAAATTATGAATTTAAATTAGACATGTTAACTTACTGTGATATTACTCAGACTTGATATTCCAAAGTACATTATAAAACTCAAAGTGATATGTATATTATATGTCATTTAAATTATTTGAACTCATAACTTCCTGTCTTAGACATGGCTATTAATAACATTTTTAAGAATGCTATAAAGTAGCAGTTTGGGAAACTAATTAGAAGAAAGTAGGAACTAAAGATAATAATGTTAGGTCCTCTTTCAATCAATGCCATGAGTGAAAAATTAGGAACTCTTTTTACCACAGCACAAGCTTTATAGGTTTCAATGACTTACAAGGTTTGTGTAACTAGCTACTTCATCTCAAATGTTTTATCTATGGTAAGAAAATAACTTGCAGCATCAAAAATAGAAAGCGCTGGAGGGCAAAGAACCTTAAATATATTTCTCAGAGCTTATCATTCGAATCACAGTCTCCTTACTCTTTTCATTTTTTGAGACAGTCTCACTAGTGTAATTCAGGCTGTCCTTGAGTTCACTGTTTAGCCCAGGTTGGCCTCGAGCTCCCAGGAATTCTACTACATCAGCCTCCCAAGCGCTGGGATTATAGGCCTGTGCCACCACCCGTGCCTAGCTCCCAAAAATCTCTTTATAATCACCTGTCACAATGATTCGTGAAAATCAATGCAATTTTATTTTAGAAATCACAAAAATTAAAAATTCAGCATAATGATTCTAAAGCTTACAAGCAAGAGCAAAAATAACCAAGACAATATTAAAGGCCAAGAAAGGAAAACAACTCTGATAAGACAATTGTGTCAGCATACCAATAAAAGAATCACCTAACAAGCGTGGATGGCCACATGCAGTTCTGTATCATGAAATCATGGAACCAACAGTAAGATCCATGATGGAAATGGCACTGGGAATAAATGATGGTGGAACAATTGGTAATGTTTTTAAAACTCTTTAAGTTTTATTTTATGATATAATTGAAAACATAAAAGTAAAACTAAAATGTTTTCAAAAAGTATCTAAGAGGTTAGACATGGTTGTGTATGCCTGTAATCCTAGTTAGTATGCAGGAGGCTGAGGCAGGAGGATTGCCATGAGTTAGAGACCAGTCTGGACTATATAGTGAGTTCAGTTCAGTGCCAGTGTACTACATAGCAAAACTGAGAAAAAAAAAAAGAAGCAGAAGTAAAAAGATCTAAGAATGTATGACTTTAGGGCAAGGAATGAATTCTTAAAGCTCAAATACAAGATGTAAAGAAAAAGGTTAGTGAATTTGGGTGAAAATTTAAGATTAAAGTACCTTGCCAAGCCATGGTGGCCTCATGCCTGTAATCCCAGCACTTGGGAGGCTGAGACAGAAAGATAGATGAGAGTTTGAGACCAACCTGGGCTACAGAAAGTGAGTTCAAGGTCAGCCTGAACTGCATAGCAAGACCCTATCTCAAAAAGACAAAAGAGAAAGATTTATATCAAAAGCATGTAAGAAGCAAAGTCATGTATATGCAGTGCACATACTCAATAAAGGTTAGTGTTCAAGGTACTGTATTTAAGAAAGAAGAAGACAGTGCAGTACAATGTGAGAGTCACAAAAGGTAAACCCTAACTAACCAATTAAAATATGAAAAGATTATTTGCCTTGCTAACATTAAGATATGCACTAGACTGGGGATGTAGTTCAGTAATTGGGGCCTTGTCCAACAAGAATGAAGCCCCAGCAGTACCACACCTCCTAAGTGCTAGCTTGATAATGATACCACTTTACTTCCATTGATTTTTTTTGTTTGTTTGTTTGTTTTTTGTTTTTTGTTTTGTGGGAGCAGGGTTCGAACTCACGACCTTGCACTTGCCCAGCAGGCACTTGTGCCTCGGAGCTATCTCCCCAGCCCCCTTTACTTCCATTGAGATGGTACAGAAATTGGAAAGACTGATGCCAAGTAGGCATGAGAGTATGTAATTTGGTACAAAAGTCAGGAAGACTTCTTTTAAGACCATGGCACAGAATTAGGGATTACTATGGTGAGATTTTGCTATAGAGGAGAGAGATTGGGCCCAACTTTGAACATAACACAGGCAAGTGAGACTTTATAATCAAAAAGCAGAGTAGGAACAGTAGGTAGAAAACCTAAGGAGAAAGATATGAAGCAAGGGGACCTTGGCCAAACCAAAGAACAAGTTTTTTTGGTTTTGGTTTTGGTTTTTAAGGCAGGGTCTTGCAATATTAGTCAGCCTGCGCTTTAGCTCACTCTGTAGCCCCAGGACAGCCTCAAACATACAGCAATCCTGCTTCAGCCTTCCCAGTACCGTGACTAACAGGCGTGCACCACCACACATGGCAAACTGACAAAATTCTTGCTGACAATGAGCCATGATGGTCACACATGGGGAGTAGGAGTGGAGATGGTGAAGGTTGAGGCCCTGGATTAGATACCTAGGTGACCAGATACTGAGGATGGGGAGGCTCTTGCTAGAGCACTGGCTTAGGAGTGTTCTAAAACTGGATTTTATAAGAAAGTGCACAGATGAACTGAGTAGAAGGTTCTGGAGGTGGATCAAAATTTGGCAGAGCATCTTTTTCAGTTCCAACTAGCACTGTTTGGATTAAAGGAACTACAGATTTATGTGATCACAGTTGACCCTGAGAAATATAATTTTGACTGATACTTTTAGATGGTTGTAAGAGAACAGGTATGGCATCATACCAGTTCTGTACAGCAGAGATCAGTGAGTTGGCCAGATCTAACCACCACCTGTTTCTGAGTAGTTTTGTAGGGACTCAGGACTCAGGTTGCCCATTTGTCTGCATGTTGTCCCTGGCTGCTTTCACCTCCTAGCAGCAGAGATGTTGTGAAATGGGACCATAATGCCCAATGCATTCTATTATTTATTATGGGCTTCTGTGGTTACCTACATGCATTAAAGCATAAAAACACTCATGGAAATAATAATTAGTGAACTTAGAGTATTGGTTATCAATGGAATGGATCTGAAAAGAGTACCCAAGAACTTCGCTAGCTATGCTGTTTTATTTCTTAAGTTGAGTTATAGGCTTTGTAGTACTACCTACACCTTTTTGAGATATTGGAAATAATCATAACTTTTTAAAAGTACCTCAGGAAAATTTTCTTGAATTCCATAGCACCAGTAAAGATATTCTTATAGCATGACCATACAATGTGAAATCTGTTTCTTTTGTTTGTTTGTTCTTTTAATAAGAAATAACAATGTGAAATTTTCAAAAACACAGTAGTAGTACATTCCCAATAATTGATACAATACACATTGTTGTCCTCATAATAATTATGCAGAGCACAGGATTTGGACATGATAAATTTTTTTTGATAATTTTTCTAATCATTGTTGGCACAAAAAATTTCTTCTCATTGAACTAAGAGAAAGTAGTTGTATACATAGTCCTGTATTCCATAATTGCAATGGATTATTGGCAGAACTGGCAATGTCAGAAGCTGTTGATTTAAGCCTTTTATAGCTCAGCATACTAATCTAGCTTTATGGTTTATGCTTCATGTTTAAACTTTCCTGCTGGGTGGTTAAGGGCAAGTTAAAGCAAGACGTGTATAACAAAACGTGTAACTTTTGTATCTCCCAAAGTCAGTCAAGTCCCCTCAGGATTTACTTTGAAACCATGTACAGTGCTTTGTAGAACTGTTGTCAGTGTCAGCTGTCTGGATGAGTCACAGCCATGCCATTGCTTGACCAGTGTGCTCTCTGTGAGAGTTCAAGAGAATGTTTTCTCTCAAGGTGACTCTCCTTAGGCACACTATACATCACCAATCCCTTTCTTCTGTGGTCCCATCGTCTCCTTGAAGAGAACATTTGAGAAACTACTGAGTTGTAGGATGTTATAGCACAGGTTCTCTTATATCCTGAGTCCTCACTGACCTTGAAGGGCTAGGGCCAAAATATTGGCAATCCTTGTAGCCCTTCTTTATCTCTAATTTTTGGTCTATAAACTTACATTCATTTTATTATTATTATTATTATTATTATTATTATTATTATTATTATTAAAAATAAAACCTTCATATAATTGTATTTTCTACAGGCTGATAGTGTAAACTTACATTCTTAGCCCTCCAGAAGAGAACTTCATGATACTGCTACACTATAACACAGGTACTTGAGCTTAACATCACTGTCTTTCTGAACATTAAACATCTTACACTTATCTTGGAATCAATATTTTCCATCAGTCACTGATATTCTAATAAATCCCTATACAATGTGATAAAAAGCAGTTACACATTCTTACATTTAGAAATCTCAAGTATATACAAAATTGTAGCCAGTCAATCCTACAGCATTTTTCCTACTCTCTTACTCTCATTTAATACCCTTTTTTGTTTTCTTGTAAACCAATCATTTACTTGAGAGAGAGTATAGCAGTAACTGAAATTATATTAGAAGCATCACAAATCTAAAAGACAAGAATGACTGGCGTAATAGTAAAATTGGCATTCCATTAAAATTGTATAATTTTAGTGTTACCCATTGCTATCCTCAGTGTGAAAAATATTTTGGTGGTTCTTAGGACCATTATCTAATTCATCCTGTATATAAGTGCATAGTTTTACTCCTGCCATGATTCCTATTTTCTATTTGCAGTCACTTCGTTGTTTAATGCTTAAGTCCTTGGTTTCCATTCAGCTGTTATGCCTTTCCATTTTTATGAAATCTGTTTCTGAAACAAGAGAAAAAGGAAGAAATAGTCAAGAACATTCAGGAAGGAACAAACATTATTTCCATTTTAATTCTACTCATAGGTCTGCTCCTGTGTAATCCTCTTCTAGAAACAGCTTGCTCTGGACTTTGATCTCTTTTTGCCACTTCCAAGTTACACAAATAATGTATGACAATTTTTTCCTTTAATAGTCTGGTGATTCAATGTATGGTCCATGTGCATGTGGTAGATATTTATGTAGTAACACATATTTATTTCTGCCATTTTATCTTTCTTGCTGTAAGCCTGTAAGGCTTACCATGTCAATTTCCGCTTTATTATTTTTCAAACTACTACATAAAAATTACCAGTCTCTCATCAACAGTATTTAGGTTGGTTCCAGTCCATTATAGTTAGAACTATGATGCTACAGAAAACAAGTATGTCTGTATCCTCATGTATAGATATGTGCAAAAACCTTTGTTGTCCTTCCCCTGGTAGAATTTTTCCCGAAGTTTCCATTCTCATTCATAATCACTTTGAGTTTCAGATTTTTATATGCCCTGAGTGGCTTGTCCCCTCCCCCATCTCAGGATAGCTTTCGTGCTGCTATGGTACTGTTCCATGATTAGTGGGGTTCATTACAACCCTTTTCACATAATATGGCTTGAAATACCATACCATTCAGGGAAGCACTCAAACTAAACACACAAAACAGAGTGTTTATAACACAGTTCAGTGCACTGAGAATGAAGATTGTGTTAAACTTGAAGGATCGTTTTGTCATTAAGAATTTAAAAGGACCCTGCTTCTCTACATTGGAACTCAATTGCTGATCTAAGAAAGATGTTGAGGATTTTGTTTTGGCCATTTACCATTATCACTTACAGTTTTAAATAGAATAACCAGAAGCAAAAGATTCAATTTGTATTGGTTTTATCCTCTCTAAACATGTCTATTAAATGCTGTGCTCTGCTGGGCTTAGTTTAACTACTATAATTCTGTAGCATTTTCTTTCCCATATGTTTGAATGTCTGTATTTCTATAAACTATGCTCATGTGTAATTACTTTCTGGCAGAATGTTTTGTAAACTGTAAGAGAAACATTACTTTTGCTATAATATCTATGAACAAGGTGAAAAATTGAAATTGTACCAGTTTTGTGGGGGGAATGTCCTTTTATAAATGGAAAATATGAAAGGATTATTAAAATTTACACCAGCCTACAGAGAATATATATTGTGTTGTTTAATTGTAGTTTTAAGAAACACAACTTTAGCACCTCCTCCCAGTGTGATGGGAATGAAGTGAAATACGTAGTATCAGTTGAGTAATTGAAAAGTTTTATCAGTTGGCCTGTCACTGCCTTTGGTAGTGTGGGGCTTCTCTGAGATTTTTTTCTAATTAAGCTATCAATAGGAATGAGGCCTCTGAAGGCCTCATCGGGTCCTCTCATCATTCTTTCTGCACTGACTCATAATATACAAGTGGCGTGCAACTCGGGGCATGGAAGACGACCAGGGATACTGGAGAAGCAATTTGGGTGCCAGCTTGATGAGTAAACCCAGAAAATGAGTAAACGTAAGCATCCTGATATAAATCCTCCAATTGATGAAATGAAAAGATTCACCTTAAATAGGACATCATTGGGATGGCCTCTTCCTAGAACTCAACAAGCCCCGTTACCCACCTGGGAACAAATAAAAAACTCACACAGGAAGGTGAGAGTATGCTTGAAAGAACACAACAGGAGAAAAACAGCACCAACTTATTTCTTGCTCTGGTGACCTTGTTGTCACTTTTGGGATAGCATCTATATTCTTAGGACAAGATCCAGAGTCTGGCTTCCTGTACAACTACAACGTCATGGCAAGACTACCCTTCCATGATGCTGTTCCAACATTTGATGGAGGTGTTAAAGAAGAGAACAAAAAGAATGATTGAATTTGTGGTAGCCATAATTCTAGGAGTAATAGCAATCACAGCCACAGCTGCTACAGCCAGAGTAGCATTGACCCAAGGTATACAAACTGTTCCATTTTGTGTAGGAGTGGCACAAGGTCTCAGAACAGTTATAGGCTTTTCAAGGACACATAGACTCAGAGTTAAATACTAAGATAAATGATTTAGAACATGCTGTTGTTATGCTAGGAGATCAAATTGTTAATCTACAATGTCAACTTCATTTAAAATGTGATTAGAATACCTCTTAATTTTGTATAACTCCCATTCCATGCAATCAAACTCATTTCCCATGGGAAAATGTAAAAAGACATTTATTGCACCATGGTAATATTACCACTGAGATGTTGTCTCTTCAGCAACATATTGATAATACTATTGTAAAACAACTGTCAGAATTGTCTGGCACTAATCTGTTACAAAGCACTCTAATGGCTCTAAGCATTTAATCCTTTTGATATGGTTTAGTGAAAGTGTAGTAGTGATTTGTGTATGTTGTCTGTGTACTATTTGTATATCCTGCTTAGCCCAGCAATGAGGACAGGCCCAGCAACAAGCTAAAAAACTCTGCAGTCCTCGCCCTAATGTTTCAGAAACTTTCAGCATAAAACAAAAACAGGAAATTGTAGAAATATAAAGATGAGACAAAAGCCCAACTAATGTCCCAAAAAGCAGGGGACAATCAACAGAGCCCAGGGAGAGCTGCTATCTGTTACTTGTAAATCCTGGAAAGCTGGGATTCAAGGTTGTAGGTGATGGCTCCTCCTGGCCCCTGTTCTTTGATTCCTTACATGTGATGTTAATGGTTGTCTCATTCCCTGCTTGAAGTGTTATCAGTTAGCATTTGTGCGAACTCAGTGTTAGGCATATGGTGAAAAATATGGTGATTTGTGGTTGGTATTCGTTAAAGTAGTTGTGCACATTCCTTAGCCTGTTTTTAGCCCTCAATAAAAGTGAGATGCTTCTGAGGCTCTGGGCTAACTTGGAGAGAGACTAATCTCAGTGAGACTTCTGAAGCTACCTTAAAAAAAACAGAAAACAAAGGCTATCAATAGGCTGTGAACTCTGGGATAGCAGTTGTTCCTATACTTACTACTTTTTCACAAGATGACATGTGTGACTGTCCATTTCTCAAGAGTCGAGGGAGCACATGGATGGAAGTCCTGGCCCTTAAATTTTTTCTTCCTAATTCTTTTCTCTTTCCCATGGGTTATATTTTATATTAGTTTTTTACCTTGCTATAGTATAATTAAGAAATATTTATTTATAAAGTATATTAAAGAGCTTTTAGTTGAGTGAATGTTGTATACATCATTGCAGCTCTCAGTTTATTTGTAGGTTATGTTTTACTGTAACTAATAAATATCCTTATACAACCATACTTTAACTGTTTCCCTTATCAGAATAGTATATACTACATTCCTTAAATGTATTGATTAGGACTGTAAACATCAAAAGCCTACTAATTCCTAGAAGAATCTTAGAATCTTAGTCTGGACAGTATTTTTTTTTTTTTTTTTTTTTTGTGGGACCAGGGTTTGAACTCACGACCTTGCACTTGCCCAGCAGGCACTTGTGCCTCGGAGCTATCTCCCCAGCCCCCAGTCTGGACAGTATTGGTAAAAAGTCACTCTATATTATAGTTGCCTCCTATCTCATCAATCATGAGCCCTTGGTCAGAAATCAGTCTTGTCTCCAGATGTAAAACCTTTCCCAAAACCCAAAATCAGACCTACTTTGAGGAATACAGTTCCAGAATTGGGAGCTTCCTTATTGATGAGGGGCTTCTTACATAACCGACGCCTGCCCCTTGCTGGTTTTTGCCGCATCTGATCTCATCTGAGTGGACACAGAGAAGTTCCTTGTACACTTCTGACTGCATGAAGGTCATACATCTCAAAGGTTCCTTCAGTATGGTTCTTCCTCCTTTGGGGCAGGAAGATGAGAATTAATACCCTCTGGCAATTAAGAAAATAAAAGAATGGACGGAAAGAGCCGGCCAGATAGCTTAGTGGGTTAAAATGCCTGCTTAGGCAGACTCAGGGACCCAGGGTTTGATCCTGGTTTGCCATGCTGTCCCCACCCCCAGGGTACACTGAGCCAGTGACTGAGACTGGGCATGGTGGCCTGCCTCTGTAAACCTGCACTTCAGAGGCTGAAAACAGGAGGATCACTATGAGTCTAATCTGTATAGTGAGACCCTGTAGACCCTGTACTAAATATATAAAAAAAAGGAAAAGAGAAGAATGGAAGGAAAGTTTTGATCATCTTAAAGTCTTCAGAGTAGCTTTTTATCTAAAGCACAAATATCCCCTCAATCCAAAGCTATTTCTGCAAGATAATAGCTTTCCTTGGCTTGTTGCCTCCAGCAAGCTGTCCAGGGATGCTGGTCAGTGACAGGAAACTTAAATGTGTATCATTATCTGATGCCCAAGTTTCTCTAGTAGATTCCAAAAGACAACTCAAATTGAAAAGAATCCTTAAAAACTATACTCTTCTAAAGTTTTCAAAAAAATAAAAATAAAATAAAATAAAATAAAGTTTTCATTGTTGGGGCACGGCAGGATGGCTCAGTGGTCTAAAGAGCCTGCTTAGGAAAGCTTAGGTGGCTGCAGGGACCGCAGTTCGATCCCCGGCACCACATGCTGCGCCAGTCCTGCCCTTGTGGCAGGCTGAGCCGGCCATAAAAATAAATAAATAAAAACAAAACAAAACAAATAATAAAGTTTTCATTGTTGGCCAGGCGTGGTGGCTCATGCTTGTAATCCCAGCACTTGGGAGGCTGAGGCAGGAGGATTGGTTCGAGTTCGAGACCAGCCTGGGCTACAAAAGTGAGCTCAAGGCCAGCCTGAACTGCATAGCGAGACCCTGTCTCAAAAAGACAAAAAAAAATTAAATTAAATTAAATTAAAAAATAAAGTTTTCATTGTGGTGAATTTCTGCTGTTGATATCATTGCTCTTTTTTTTTTTTTTTTTTTTTTTTTTTTTT
>PVJA010023952.1:11603-32508 GCA_004027025.1 Myocastor coypus | reverse complement strand
AGAAAAAAATACCAAAAAAAAAAAAAAAAGAAAGAAAAGAAAAAAAGCCGGGCGTGGTGGCGCACGCCTGTAATCCCAGCACTCGGGAGGCTGAGGCAGGAGGATCGGTGAGAGTTCGAGACCAGTCTGGCTACAAAAGTGAGCTCAAGGCCAGCCTGAACTGTACAGCGAGAACCTGTTTCAAAAAGACCAAAAAAATAAAATAAAATAAAATTCAAAAAAAAAAGATATATTTAAAAAAATAATAATATAGTAGTTCAAAATGCTTACCCAGTTACTGGAAGGTACATTATTATGGTTGTGTCCATAGTGATTAGTGGTAGACTCTTAAAGTTCATGTCCAACAGGAAAGCCAAGGTCTGAATGGCCACCTTAGGAAGTCTACTTATCTCATTAGAAGATGGACTTCTTCCCAAAACAGACTAACGAATGCTTTAAGGACACCCCAGGATTTAGCTTGCAAACTACTCCTTACAGGTAGGAGCTGTCCAGCATTTCAGCATACTTTCACATCTGCCTACTTAAGTAAAATGTAATGATGATCCAGCTATTTTGACTCATTTAATATCATTCTAAGGAAGATGGCACAATTTAGAGACTTAACATATCAGCTCTTTAGATCTGACAGTGTAATGACAAGCTCTTTTTTTGTTTTTATTAGTACATGTTTACAGTACGTAATGATTACTGTGGTGGGAGTTGGTACATGTACATAACATATCTCGATTCTTTCCCTTACCCCTGCTACCTTCTTCCATCTCTTGGTCCCATTCCTATTTGCAAATACTTTGCTCCCTGTTTCCTAGTATTTATTTTTTTTACTTTACTTTTCAATTTATTTATTTATTTACTTATTTGTATTTTTTTAAGGGAAGGGTCTACAGGGTGGCACTACTAGATTGGACTCATAGTGACCCACCTGTTTACAGTCTCCCAAGAGCTGGGATTACAGGTATGTGCCACCACACCCAGTCTTTCAATTTATTTATATTTTGTGTTTCCCACATAAGAGAAAACATGTGATATTTAACTGTCTGGTTTATTTCACTTAATATTATGATCTGAAAAAAAAATTATGATCTGAATGCACATCCATTTTTGTACAGATGACTCAAGTTTGTCCTTCGAGATAGCACAGTAGTACTCCATTGTATATAAATACATTTTATTTATCCATTCGTCTATTGATGAACTTATAACCCTCTTCCAAGATTTAGCTATTATGAATTGTATTATCATAATATAGGTATTACTGTAATATGTCTCTGACTCTTTCAGGAAAATCCTAGACAAAAATAGCTAGGTCAAATGGAATTCCTACTTTTAGTTTTTTGAGGAGCTTCCATACTGTTTTCCATAGTGGTTATACAAGTTTATATTCCTACCAACAATGTAGAAAGGTTCCTTTTTCCCTACAGGCTCACTAGAATTGGTTATTATTTGATTTATTGGTGCTAATCATTTTTTTCTGGAGTAAAATAGAATTTCAATGTTATTTTAATTTGTGTCTATATAGTGGGTAGTAATGTTGAACTGAGAAGTATCTCTTCATTTTAAAGGTCCATTTTTTTATTGGGTCTTTCATTTTGAATGTCTGAATTTTTTAGTTTTTTATATATTCTAGATATTAGTCCTCTAGGTATAGCTGGAAACAATTTTTTCCATTTTGTAGGTTGTCTTCTCTCTCTTGGTTGTTTCCTTTAAATACAGAAGCTTTTTGCTGTGATATAATTCTGTTTGTTGATTCTTGTGTTATTTCTTGTGCAATTAGGGTTCTATTTGGAAAGTCCTTGCCTATACCTATGATATCAAGAGTTTTACCTATTTTATCTTATAGCAGGTTGTGTTTCTACTTTAATATTTATATCTGTGATCCATTTTTATTTTAGTTTAGTACATTGTGAAAGATATGGGTCTACTCTCAATCTCCTGTATGTGTATAGCTGGTTTTCTCAGCATCATTTCCTCTAGCATGTTTTGGCCCTTTCATCAAAGAATGTGCCTGAGGTTGTTTCTACATCTTCTATTTTGTTCTAGTGATCCACATGTCTGTTTTTGTGCCAGTACTATGCTGCTTTTATTCCTGTAGCTTTGTAACATAACTTTAATCTGGGATATGATCCTTCCTGCTTTGCTCTTGTTGTCCAATATTGTTTTGGCACTCTGGGTCTCTGCTGGTTCCATGCAAATTTAGGATTGTTTCCTCTAGTTTTGCATGTGATGCTATTGATACTTTGATAAGATTGCATTATATCTATGTATCAGTTTTAGTAGTGTGGACATTTTTATGAACTGGACATGGTGGTGCTCACTTGTAATCCCAGCACTTGTGAGGCTGAGTCAGGAGGACCAGTTGAGGCTGGCCTTGAGCTCACTTTTGTAGCCCAGGCTGGTCTTGAACTCACACCAATCCTCCTGCCTCAGCCTCCCAAGTGCTGGGATTACAGGCGTGCGCCACCACGCCCAGCAAAAAAGACATTTTGACAATATTTGTTCTGCCTATCCAGGAACAGGGATGTCTTGACATTTTCTAAAGGTCTCTTCAACCTTCTTTCTCAGAGTACTATAGTTTCTGCTGTAGAGGTCTTTCAATTATTTGGTTAATTTCTAGTTCAATACTTTTTCTTGATATATGTGTTTAGTATAGGGTCTCACTACACAGATCAGACTCATACTGCTCCATCTGTTTTCAGCCTTCCAGGTGCAGAGATTACATGCATGTGCCACCACACCCAGTCTCAGTTACTATCTCAGTATGTCCCCAGAGCGGGGCCAGCATGGGACACTGGGGATCAAACCTGGTCTCTGCACCTGCCTAAATAGGCACTTTAGGCCACTGAGCTATCTGGCCAGCCCTTGATACTATTCTGAATGGTACTGTTTTCCTAATTTCTTTCTCCGTTAATTCATTATTGGTACGCAGGAATGCTATTGATTTTTCTATGTTCATTTTGTGTCCTGCTACATTAATAAAGTTGGTTATTAACTCTAGGAGCTTTGGGTGGAAGTTTTAAGTCTTTTATGTAAAGGATCATGTTATCTGCAAATAATACTTTGGCTTCATTCTCTTGCTGATTGACCTAGTTTTTGAGTGCTATGGTATATTGAACAGAAGTGTTGGTTGTGAATATCCTTGTCTTGTTTCTTATTTTAGAGGAAAAGCTATCATCATTTTCTTCACTTCATGTGATATTGATTGTTGATTTGTCTTAAGTGGCTTTTATCAAATTGAGAAAATTCTATAACTGCTTTCCTGGGGGTTATCACAAATGCATTTTTAGTTTTGTCAAAGGCATTTTCTGTGTCTGTTGAGATGATCACACATGACTTTTGTCCTAGCTTCTGCTTATGTGGCATATTGCATTTTTTAATTTGTGTGTGTTGAACCTACTTTGTATTCCTGGGGTGAAGTCATGTTATATGATGTTTTTGATGATTTGCTACATTCTGTTTGCCAATACCTCATTGAGGATTTTGCATCTATATTCATTAAAGGTATTTGCCCATAGTTTTCTTTTTTTAGTTGGGTCTTTATCTGATTTTGAAATCAGGATAATGCTAACTTTCAGAAATGACTTTGGGAAAACACCTTCCTTTTAATTTCATTAAAGAATTTGAGGAGTATTGGCATTAGATCTTTCTTAAGGTCTTGTAGAATTCAGTGGTGAAGCCATCAGGTTCTGGACTGCCTGTTTCATTGCCTATTATTAGATTGTCAGAGTTTTTATGTCTTCTTGGTTGAGTTTTGATAATTCACTTGTGTCTCACAATTATTCAAGATTTTCAAAGTTTTTCATAGTAGTTATAAATAATCTAGATTTCAGCAGTGTCCATTGTGATTTTTTTTTCCTTTTTCATTTCTAATTGCATTGATGTGTGTCTTTTCTTTCCTTCTTTTGGTACATTGGGTTAAGGACATGTCTATTTTGTTTATTCTTTAAAAAAAAAAAAAAAAAAAAAAAAAAAAAAAAAAAAAAAAAAAAAAAAAAAAAAACCCAGCTCTTTGATTCATGAATTCTTTGTTTAAGTCTCAGTTTCATTGTTTTCTGCTCTGAGCTTTATGATTTCCCTGTTTCCACTGAGTAGTCATTTGTACTGCTCTTGTTTAGTGTCTTGAGATACATCATTAGTTATTTATTTGGGATTGCTCTGTATTTCTAACGTGAGCATTTACAGCAGTAAGCTTTCTTTTCTTTCTTTTTTTTTTTTTTTTTTTTTTTTTTTTTGTCTTTTTGAGACAGGGTCTCACTGTGCAGTTCAGGCTGGCCTTGAGCTCACTTTTGTAGCCCAGGCTGGTCTCAAACTCACACAGATCCTCCTGCCTCAGCCTCCCAAGTGCTGGGATTACAGGCGTGCGCCACCACGCCCAGCTACGGCAGTAAGCTTTCTGTAGGACTGCTTTCACTGTGTCCCATAGGTTCTGATGTGTGATACTGTCATTATCACTTGATTCTAGGGATTGTTTAATTTTTTCTGTGGCCCACTGAGTTTTCCAAAGCATGTTATTTAATATCCAGGTATTTGTAAAACTGTGAGTTCTTTTACCATTGATTTCTAGATTAAGAGTACTGTCATGTGATAGTATAGATGGATTTATGTTTTTATTTTAGTTTTTTGCTTTTTTTTTTTTTTTTTTTCAGACAGGATCCCCCCATGTGAGTGAGGCTGGCCCTGAACTCACTGTGTAGCTGAGGTTCACCTCAAACTCATGGCAGTCCTCCTGCCTCAACCTCCTGAGTGCTGGGATTACAGGCATGTACCAGCATGCCCCGCACATGGGGTGATTTTTATTCTGTTTATTTAAGCAGGTTTCTTGAACTAAGATGTGGTTTATTTTGGAAAAAGTTTTATATGCTGCTAAAAATTAAGTGCATTCTGTTGTAGGGTAGAATACTTTGTAGATGCCTACTCAGTCCATTTGATGAAAAGTTTCACTTTAGTTCTCATCTTTCTTTGTTGATTTTTTTGTCCAGTTGATCTATTTGTGACAGTGAGGTCGCCTGTTACAGTTGACTAATGCCTATCTGATTTTTAATATGTTAGTTATTTTTACATAATTAGGTATGCTAATATTTGGCATGTATATATTTATAATTATCTCATCATTTTCGGATTATGATCTTAACAAGTATGTAGTGACCTTCTTTGCCTCTTCTCATCAGTCTTGGTTTAAAATCTACTTTGTCTTCAGATAAAATAGCTAGCCCTAATTTTTTTGTTTTGTTTTGTTTTGTTTTTTTGTTTTTTTCTTTTTCTGTGGGACCAGGGTTCGAGCTCACGACCTTGCACTTGCCCAGCAGGCACTTGTGCCTCGGAGCTATCTCCCCAGCCCCAAGCCCTAATTTTTTTCTAGGTTCCTGCTACATGGAGTATTATTTCCTATCCTTTTTCAGTCTATGAATTTCTTCTTGAGGTAAATGTGGCTTTTGTATGCAGTATACTGTAGGATCTTGTTTCATGATCCATTCTGTCACTGTTTCTTTTCATCAGTGAATTGAGACCATTCACATTGATGGTTATAACTATGAATTAACATTCTTGTCATATTATTTCCCTATTGTTGGTTCTCTTTCCCTCTGTTTAATTGCTTACCTCACCTGGTGGGCTTTGTTGTTTTTTCTAGCTATCCTTTAGAATTTTTTGGAGTGCTGCTTTTGGAGGCCGTTGATTTCTTCAGGTGTTCCTTATAATGGAAATATCCTATTCTCTGTCACTTTTTTAAGAGATAATTTTGTGGGTGCATCAATCTGGGTTGGAAGTTGTTTTCCTTAAGGGGTTAAAATACTTCACTCCAAGCTGTTCTTGACTTAGGGTTTGAGTTGAGATGTCTGTTGTAATTCTGACAGGTTTTCCCTTATAGGTGATTTGTTTCTTTTCTCTAACAGCTTTTAGTACTCTATTAAATTATATTTAATTTCTGGAATCTTGACTATTTTATGCCTTGGTGTAGTTTTTTTCTGATCATGACTCTTTGAAGTTCTCTGTGCCTCACTGACCTGTGTCTCAATTTTTTTTTCCATGCTTGGAAAGCTTTTGCTATTGAACACGTTGTTATGCCCTTTGTGCTATCTGCTGGTTATTCATTGATTCTAGTTAATCATCAATCCTATATTAGGCTTCTTTGTATCATCTAGAAATTACTGGTGTTTTAAAGTGATCTTTCATGTGATGGTTGCCAACCACACCCTGTCTTCTGGATCTGATGTTCTGTCTTCACATTAGTTGGTTCTGCTGTGTATCCTTTCAGCAGAATTTTAATATTCTGGTAGGGGGAGGAGTACCAGGCATCAAACATGGTATTTTGGCATTTGTGCCACTGAGCTATCTTCCTGGCCTCAATAATTTGACTTTCTATTTGAGTCTGTTGTATGGAATCCAAGTCTTTTCTGTGTTGGGCATTCATGGTTTCCATGCACTTTCTAAACACCTGTATATATTTTTAACCTGTATTTATTCTACACTTACTATTCACTCCTTTTATTATGATCATCATCTCTTTAATTATCTTTGTTTTGTTTTTGTCAGAAGATATTAGTTTGTCACTTCCACTGTTACCATTTCATAAAATTGAATTGATTTTCATAAAATCTTCCACTTCAGTGCCCTATAGATTTGCCTTGAGTGAGTGAGGGTTACGGGTGGCATCTGCTTCTGTGTTTTCTCAATTTCTATTTGTTGTGGTTGTTGTCATTCATTTCTTTTCTGCATTGAGATTTGTAAAATACTTATAGTAGGTAGCTTTATTACGGGACTCTTTAGAACATTACACTTTTCAGACATTTCTAAGCATAGCTGCCTTTTTCACATTTGAGTCTGTCCCAGAATCCTGTCTCTTCATTTTATTATATATGAAAGATCACTACTCATTTGGCCTATCCCCCCAGCTCTTCAGTACTACACTATAATATTGTTCATGACTCAGATGATCTAAGAACTGGAGTACAGGGAAGATCAATTGATCACGAAAACTATGCCAGCTTGGCTGAAATAGTACAGGCAGTATCAAACCCAGATTGGAAATGATAAACTGTGATAATTATTAATTTATTGCCTTTAACCATGGCCACAAGATTTATAGTTATAAAAAGTACTTTAGGGGGCCTGCAGATTAGCTTAGTCATTTAAGCATCTGCTCAGGTGAATGCAGTCAGGCACAGGGGACCAGGGTTCGATCCCCAGCTTGACAAGCCTTACCTGACTCGCCCTTAAGGCAGCCTAAGCCAGGCAAAAAAAAAAAAAAAAATTTATAATTATATAACAACATTTTAGACAATCAGGACATCCTGTATAGTAAATATTCACTCAATAAATGATTTTACAAGGTCCAGCAAGATAGCTAGCAGACTAAATGCCTGCTTAGGCAATCACAGGGACTGGGGCTCTATCCCTACTACTGCGTGCCGCACCAGCCCCACCCCAGACACACTGAGCCGACCACTGAGTCAGGACATGGCAGTGCACACCTGTAATCCCAATGCTGGGGAGGCTGAAAACAAGAGGATCACAATGAGTCCAAGCTGAATAGTGAGACTTTCCTAAGGCTTGGATAACCTTCCTTTGTCCTTTAGCCTTGCTTCTATTCTCTTTCTCTTCTTTTACTTCTCTATTTTTTTTTCTTTTTATCACTTTAACACTTTCCCCCTTAGTGTAAAATAATTTTATTTTATTTTTTAATGTGTTTTGTATAGTTATCTTCTGAGGTCTATAGTCTTGTGGTAGTGTCCAGTTCAGGACATGGATCTGTTGTCACTGGTAGACTAAGGAGGTAGTCAGAGCCTGAATCTGTGCTGGATAATCCCAGCAAACCTCGAATAGAATTAGGGCAGGATTCTGGTTCTGGTACTTTCAAATTCACAGCAGTTCCCACCTATTCTGACCTCTAGTTGTGGTGCTGGGACCTGAGTCATTTTGCTTAGAACACTCCAGGTGTCTGCTACTGGTCTGATCAGAGCTCTCTGATCCTAGACACTTCCCACAGTTGTCACTTGCTCAATCACCATGTGACTTTAACACTGGCAGCCCTAAAATGAGGCCAGTCCACAGCTGCTGAGTCCCTAGTACAGGTGGCTCCACCCTAAAATGTCATTAGACCAAGCACTATCTCCAGGGGACACTACAGTCACTTGGACTGGAGTCACTACAATATCCACCACTCTGCTGCACTGGTGCTTTTCTCTTTGGAGGCCACTGGGGTCACCTCTTTTGCTGTGCTTCCATAGATTTAATCTTCCCCTTTCATGCCAGGAACTAGGAGCCAGGGAAAAGTTGAAAAATGCCCCCTTTTTCTGTATTGAGGTCTGTCTCTTCATTTTGTCCCTAGGCTTCTCTTTAGATTCCTCCAGGGCCCCAGGGATCCACTTTCTTCCCTTTCCTCCTCCCCAGGTTGCTGCCTTCCAGTGTGGATTTCGAATCTTGAAGATACTGACTTGCTGCTTTTAACCATCTCTGCTAGAAAAGTTTTTGTTCAGTGAATGTCTCAGTTACTTTCTCATTGCTGGGACAAAATACCCAGCACCCATAGTTAAAAGTAGGAAATAATTATTTTGGCTCATAGCTTCTAGAGATTTCTAGTCCTTTGTCACCTAGCTCCAAGGCACAGTGGAATGGCACAGGACAAGCAGTGCTTTGGCTGTGGCAGGCAGGAAGCTGAGCCTTCTTTTATTCCCTTCTTATTCCATCTGGGCAACAAAGTAGGGTAAACCCTGCCTTTTCAGTAAGTCTATCAGCCACACCAAAACTATGCTAGCCCAATTGTTGTGACTAAGCCAATATCACACACCCACCTCTCAGCCACCTCGCAGAAGCCCTATGTGCACCACCTATGACTGCACCAAGATTTGGGAGACACCCAGGTGGAAGCCATAACAGTGAGCCAATATCTTTTTTTCTGTTACTTTTAACATTTCGGTCACAGTTTCACTCTTTGCAGCCCCACAAAATAAGTCCCATCCTTCCTCTTGTCCTACTGGCTATTAAATAATTAAAGGCAATTCTTGTGTCACCCCAAATTTCTCTTCTTTCTCCAAGTTAAGCACTCAGCTTATACAGTATGTGATCACACAACCTGCATTGCAGTACCTTTATTCTGTTCACTGTCATGATCTCTCTCTGAACATGATCCTGATGGTAAATGTTATTATAAAAGTCTGTTGCCTGGGACCAAATTCAGTATCTCTCACAGCCCAGAGGGAGCAATATTATCATCTTCCTTATCATCCTCATAATAAAAGGATTTTATAGCCAGATATCTGGTTTCAAATTTCTTGCTTCATTACCTTGAGTGAGGCACCTAATCTCGCAGAGTCTCAGTTCAGTTAGGTGAGTATCTCAGACCTTATGTGCTGGGCACCTGCTACATAGTAGAGACAGAAACTGAGTCACAGCCCTCAGGAAGCTCCAAGTGGGAGAAATGGATACAGAAAGTGCTACCTTTGTCAGAGGAAAACCTACATACTGTTACAGGAGGACCTAGAGGCTAATCTAACTCACCCCAGAGGAAAGGACCATATGCCAGGAATGACTTCCCAAGGCAGCTGCCTGTGAGATGAGCGTTTTGCAGTTGAAGATCAGTGGCAGGGAAGGGGCAGCACTTTACGGATGTGTCAGGTCTGCAGTCCTCAGCTGTACCTGCTAAACTGCTGAGGGTGCGCATGGGGGAGGCACTTCACACAGCATGAGCAGAGGCTCTGAGGCGGACCTCAGCCTGGCACGGCCTTCAGAATGGGAGGGGGGAGTAGGGGGGTGACTGGCAGGAAGGCAGGTGCTGGTCATGGGGATAATGCTGGGGACAGTGGAAAGACATGGAATCAGGATTACTTCTATGGTTGTTGCTGTAGTCAGGGCTTGCAAGTGAAAAGATTTAATACAGGAACATAACTTATAAGATTTATTTCATAATCTTCACCCAAAGAATGAAATGCAGAAGAGTGCAGATCTGTCCACATATTAGAGACCCAGAGAATCCAGCTGAGGGCCCGGATCCCACAGCAGTGTCCTGCAGGAGTCCAGCTGGAAGCCTAGAGCCCATGACAATGTCTCATGCAAGTCTGTAGCAAGGCTCTGGCCTGGGAAGGCTGGCAGGTGAAAGCTAGAAAGCCTGTGCCAGCAAGATAAAAGATCTGAGCAGCAGGCTAAGGATCTACACTGGACACCAGAGCTTCCCTAAAAAGAGCCTCAGCCATCCTCAGTGACAGTGAGGACCTGAGCTCCTCAGACAAGAACAGCCGAGTTCAGGAAACCAGCATGACAAGCTTCTCCAGGAGAATCAGCAGCATACATCTTTCCCTCCAGTTCTGCCTTTATGTTGTTGGCAGCAGTCCTCAGGTGGGCCCTCCATGCCCAGCGCCACGCTGATTCAATTCAGCTGAGTGTTACAATTGGCTGCTCATTAGTTAACTCACCAGTCATTGCCAAAGGAGTGGATGTGAAGCCTGAATAGTAGGGCTAATGATGCCTTGACCAGAACCCCACTTCGTGTGTCATGAAGGTTAGGTGAGGAGCGTGGCAAGGCCAGATGCGTGGTAGCACTTAGGAGGCCTGTACAGGTGAGCTTCTCTCCCCAGGCAGCAGTGTGACCTTTCAACAGCCTCATCACAATGGCAGTGACACTGAGCTCCTGCTGGTTTAAAATCTTTTTGCATTTGCTATACTGTGTTGCAAATCATTGTATCCCCTTTTTTTTTTTTCTTTTCTTTTTTTCCCCTAGTCCCAGGGATTGAACCAAGGGTCTCCACAGTGAACTACATCTCCAGTCTTCCCCCACCTCTGTGCCCCCCACAAAATCGCTAAGTTGTCCAGGGTAGGTTCAAATTTGTTTTCTTCCTGGCTCAAACTCTCACGGTGCTAGGGGGTTCTACACATTCACCACCACTGTGAATTGTGAATATCATTGTGTCTTTTGCCAACTATTTTCCTTCTATTCAGTTTTTATGATACAAGTGGGGATCTCATCTCTGTCTTTTGAGTGGCTCAGCCTCTCACCATAACCCGTCACAGCAAATTAAGGGCCTGTGCACTGTGAGCTGGTGCTCATGGAAGGGAAGAATAGTCAGCTCAGCCCTAAAGAGGGCAGCATCTGGTACAAGTCTAGGTGATGTTTACTATTAGAGCAGCAGGCGGAAGGGAGGAGGACCGGCTGAGCTGTGGCTCTAGAGCAGTGGTTCTCAACCTTTCTAATTCCGTGACCCCACAATACAGTTCCTCATGTTGCGGTGACCCCAAACCAAAAAATAATTTGGGTAGCTACTTCAAAACTAATTTTGCTACAGTTATGATTCGCAATGTAAATACCTGATATGCATTATGTATTCTCACTGCTACAAATCAAACATAATTTAAATATAGTGATTAATCACAAAAACAATATTTAATTATATGTTGAGAAATATTTGTTACTAATTCCAATAAATAACATTTCACCATGGCATAGCATGAGTTTAAATATGTATTTTCTGATGGCTTTAGGTGACCCCTGTGTTTTGGTCATTTGACCCCTACCAGGGTCGAGACCCACAGGTTGAGAACCACTGCTCTAGAAGCTGGAGCTCTCTGAGAAAGGGAAGTAGCAGGAAATCAGGAGACAGACAGACAGGAAGACAGAAAGTAGCAGGAAATTAGGAGCTGGGCATGGTGGTGCTTACCTGTAATCCCAACACTCCTGAGGCTGGAGCAGGAGGACCATTATGAGTTCAAGGCCACCCTAGAGTATATCATGAATTCAAATCCAGCCTGACCTGATCCAGTGAGACCTTGGCGGGGGATTATGAATACAGACCAAGAAATTTGGTCTTTATCCTTGCAGTGAGGGTCAAAAACAGTAGAGAGAAAAGAGACTAGATACAAAATGGACAAGAATGATGTCAGTGAAAATGGCAGGAATGAGATGGATGAGAAAAACCCATGCCCTCATGGCACTTGGCCAGATAGATGTCCATGTAGCATTTCATGAATCCTCTCTAATGAAGCATTTCAGTGGATCACACAGATTTAATATATATATATCAGTTCTAACATTTCATCCCATATAGCCATTCATGAAATGCAAATCAAAACAACACTTAGAAGCCGGGCATGGTGGCACATGCCTGTAATACCAGCACTCGGGAGGCTGAGGCAGGAGGATTGATGTGAGTTTGAGACCAGCCTGGGCTACAAAAGTGAGCTCAAGGCCAGCCTGAACTGCATAGCGAGACCCTGTCTCAAAAAGACTAAATAAATAAATAAAAATAAATGGATATATCTTGAACATATACCCATAAGAAAAATAAACCAGACCTACATATGCAAATGTCATATAGTCTCCCTAGCATAAGAACTCAAAAGAAGAAATAAAAATGGAAAGATAAGGGCCAGGGAGATAGCTCCATGGCACAAGTACCTGCCTGGCAAGTGCAAGGTCGTGAGTTTGAACCCTGGTCCCACCAAAAAAAAAAA
Organism: Myocastor coypus; assembly: GCA_004027025.1. Lineage (NCBI taxonomy): Eukaryota > Metazoa > Chordata > Mammalia > Rodentia > Myocastoridae > Myocastor > Myocastor coypus. The sequence continues at coordinate 20,076 of PVJA010023952.1, read as the reverse complement.
AAAAAAGGAAAGATATAACACAGCTGAATAGAAACCAAAGACTTAAGCATTATACAATGAAGTGATGGCAAACAGAAAAGATAGGAAACATCTTTCCTATCAGTGCAGGAGCAAAATCAAATCATGCACTTATATGCACAGGATGCCTGAGAACCACCAAAATACTTGTCACTCTGAGGATAACAATGGGTAACACTAAAATTATGCTTGGAATACCTGTCATTCTTGTCTTTTAGATTTGTGCTACTTCTAATGTAACTTCAGTTACTGCTATAAAAAAGGGTGAAAAAAAAACCCAAAATTTCATCCATAATATTTCATTTCTACATTATCATTATTAATGTTGCTATTTTAATTCTGAATATATTTCTCAATATTTTTAAGCTGCAGCATGGAAGGACTAATTTTTCTAAAGTATGCAGCTTTCTACCAATTTTCAGGTGTGGGTTCTTAAGAATTATTTCCCAGAGGCTGGGGAGATAGCTCTGTGGTACAAGTGCCTGCCTGGCAAGTACAAGGTCATGAGTTTGAAACCTGGTCCCACCAAAAATAAATAAATAAGCCAGGCATGGTGGCGCATGCCTGTAATCCCAGCACTTGGGAGGCTGAGGCAGGAGGATCAGTGCGAGTTTGAAACCAGCCTGGGCCACAAAAGTGAGCTCAAGGCCAGCCTGAACTACACAGCCAGACCCTGTCTCAAAAAGACAAAAATAAATAAATATTTCCTAAATACTGGGTATGGTAGCACACACTTGAAATCCCAGCACTTCAGGAGGCTGAGGCAAGAGGATCACTGGTTTAAGCTCAGATTGGGCAAAATTTAGTGACTTAGTGAGTAGCTCAAGGTGAAGGCCCTAGGCTCAATCTCCAGTATGGGAGAGGGAATAGATTTCATAAGACCTAAATTTTTAAGATGCGTGTAGTAAACTGCAACTTAGTTATAGGCATGATCTATTTTATAAATAAGTGTATGTGCTTATGTTAGTATTGTACTTTCTCTAAATAACAAAACAATCAGGATATGGTGGCACATGCCTGTAATCCCAGCACTCAGAAGGCTGAGGCAGGATTGTTGTGAGTTCTATGCCAATCTATGCTGCATAGTGAGTTTAAAGCCAGTCTGAATTGCATAGAAAGACCCTGTCTGAGAAGGAAAAAATAAAACAAAATAAATGTCAGGGTCATCACTCAAACCTTCACCAAACAAGTACTGCAAAACAAGCATTACAGAAGGAGTTGACTGGCCTGGCCTGGCTCAGAGACCCCACTCGGAGCAAGGGAGAGAGGCCTGAGAGCAGGGTCGTGCCAGGGCGACAGGAGTGTAAGGCTGCTTGTCACACCATCAGGTGAGGCAGGAGGAGATAGAAAAAGGAGCCAGGGAAAAAGAGAGAAGAGTGAAAGATTCAAAAATAGGGAAGAAAGCCAAGAAAAGATAAGTTACAGGAAAAATAACTTACTATTACACTCGATAAGTAGGAAGTACTTTCAGATAGGCTATCTTGCTTGCTTCTGCCAACAACCTTGGGAGAGAGCAAGAAAAGAGAGACAGGAGGAAATGGTTAGCCAGGCCTACAGCTAGGAGGGAGCAGGCTCAAAAGGAGCCACTGTGATTCAGCCCCTGGGCTGCCCGAGGGAGGGCGAGGGATGGTCAAAAGGCCACATCCAGCTGCGTGCAGGGCTCTTGGACCATCCTCCCTGATGGTGCCCATCTGCTAGAGGGGGACCTCAGTGGCCCTGGTTACAAATCACTAGGGACCTTTCAAACCCAGAGAATTAGCTGGGAACTTCAAACCACCTAAACAAAAGCAACAGAAGACTTAATGTGGTTATTTTGGCAACTATTGTCAAGGACTTACAGTTGCCTGACCACAAGCCTTCCACCATTAATTTTCTTAATCTTTGTGTGGTTTATAAAAATACATAATTTATTGATTTTTCTCATAAAAGTAATATATGTCACAAAAGTAACATATGTTCATTGTAGAAAATTTAGAAACTCTAGCTAAGCCTAAAGAAGAAAGTTAAAATCTTCTGCAACTCTACCATCAGACAACAATTATACAGAATAATTACATTATTCTGTGCCTATTGGTTATTCTGGTTCTGCAGTACTTAGTATGCTGTGAAGATCTTATCAGGGAGGAAATAAAACTTTTCATCAGCTCTAATAAATTCACACTTGGGATGGACCCCTGTACCAAAAGACAGATTGGCAAGAGGAAACAAGCATTACTAATCTACACGGTGCATACTGTGCCCAAGACGCCTGAAGCTGGGCAGCAGTCTAGGACTCTGGCTTGTGCAGCACCTTAACCAAAGAAATACAAATTTACAGAAAAATCCCATAGCACAGAACAATCTTGGGATGATTTAATTTTTCAAAGATGAGAAACATGAGAAAGTAAAATTCAGGGGAAAAATCGTGGAGTAAAAGTTCATGTGCAGGGGCCTGGCAGGATGGCTCAAGTGGTCTAAAGCACCTGCTTAGGAAAGCTTAGGTGGCTTCAGGGACCATGGTTCAATCCCTGGCACCACATGCTGCGCCAGCCCTGCCCTCAGGGCAGGCTGAGCCAGCCATAAAAATAAATAGACAAACAGAAGTTCTGAAATAAGAAAAAAATTTTATAAATAAATAAATAAAAAGTTCATGTGCAGATTCCTCTGTTGTGCCTGGGCTGATAAGAGCTATCACAGTAGGAGGCATTTTTAAAATTTTATTTATTTGTCCATATATTATGTTATGGCTGGCTCAGCCTACCCTAGGGGTGGGGCTGGTGCAGCAGATTGAACTTTAGTCCCTGCAGTTGCCTAAGCTTGCCTAAGCAGGTGCTTTAGAATGCTAAGCTATCTCACTGGCCCATTAAGGGGCATTTTTTACCCTTTTTTAACACAAAAGCAGAGGGATAGAGCTTTTTCTTAGTTCTCTTTATTACCATTAGTTAAAACAATTTTTCCCAAAAAAGACAATTTGGGGCCAATATATTCTAGTTTCCTTCTTTATAATGCTGAGTCATTTACACCAGAGGTTTGTCTATACTGCACATGTAGTAGTAGGTAGAGACTCAGCTGTAATCCCAGCACTCAGGAGGCTGAGGCAGGAGGATTGCTGTGAGTATGAGGCCAGCCTGCACCACATACTGAGACTGTGGCTCAAAAGAAGTAGGTAGATTTCTGATAACCAAGTAAGCCCAGAGGGACAGGTTGTGGAAGGGCTAATTTAACTCACAAAAGACCTGTTTTTATTTAGAATCTCGAGAACTTCCCACTCAGTTAAAATTTAAGTGTGATCTCAGAAAAGTTGGAAATCCACCACTTGAAATAGACAAGATTCTTCTTGTCTCTTAAGAATAGTTTACTTGGGAAAAGTATGACTGGCCTGTAGACTGGCAGAACTGAGCATTTACCCGAGATGAATCTCAATCAGCAGGACAGACTTCACCTGGACAAAACTGAAAACCTGTCATATTTGAAAGAAAACAGAAGATGGCTATAAACAGTCACAGAGCTGCCTCATCTTCAGAGCAGACCATAGGCTATCCCCCAGCAGGGCAGGACTAGACTAAGAACAATAAAGACTGTCCAAGTTGGGGTTAAGGATTTATTTTTTTTTCTTTTTTTTTCTTGTTTCACAACCTTTGTTTGTTTATTCACTCATTTTTATGGCTGGCTCAGCCCGCCCGGAAGGCAGGGCTGGAACAGCATGTGGAGCCGGGGATTGAACCGCAGTCCCTGAAGCCGCCCAAGCTTTTCCAAGCAGAGCTTTAGACCACTGAGCCATCCCGCCGGGCCCCATGGGGTTAAGGATTGATGAGAAGGAGGGGGCCTCAGTAATGGAGGGGGAACAGTCTAGATTACTGTTGATTTTTGCAGAAGAAGGCAAAGCACTATTGACTATTTTTATCTAAAAAGAACACTAAAGAAAGCAAACTGTAGGTGTGAAATATACACTTAGGGAGGCACTGTAGATTTAAAAAGTACTGTACTTGGTTCTGCTGAAGAATTAGCCATTCTCTTCTGTTCATGGCCCCAGAGTCCTGAGCAAGTCTGTAGCCATTGTTGCTGTCAGTGGTCTTTGCTTTCTGGTGCTGGGAAGTGAACTGGGCCAACTGTCTGCTGGGCTAGTGTTTTACCACTAAGCCACACACACCGTATGGCCTCTTTCCCCACTCCATCAGAGCTTTTGACTAGGAGGGTCAGGATCTCACACGGACTTACTTATTCAAGGAACCCCAAATTCTTCTCCTGTCATGCTTCTGACTTTTAGTCCTTCTTTAATTCTAATTTAAGAGGGTTTGTGTAGAAAGTCAAGAGATCCTGAAGTTTGACAAGTTCAGCATCAAAAATCCTACAAATACAGCTGAGGAGATAGCTCAGTAGCTTAAGCACTTGCCTGACAAACACAAGGTACAGAGTTCAATCCCTGGTTTAAAAAAAAAAAAAAAAAACCCTACATATAATTAAATGGTTGTGGGGCTGGGAAGATACCTCTGTGGCCCAAGTGCCTGCCTGGCAAGTGCAAGGTCATGAGTTTGAACCTTGGTCCTGCAAAAAAAAAAAAAAGATGGTTGAAATTCTGTTTCTTATTTGTCGTAACATGTGCCCCTCTAACAGTTTTGTTCACATTAAAAGTTTCTTGAACTGGACACTTTAATTCTAAATTATCTTGGTGAAATTATACCATCTAGAAAGATAAGGTCACAAATTTGTGTTATAGTGTAAAGATATATAAGAAACAAGTGGCGGCTCTGGAAGGTCACAGACTTAGATTTAAATTGAGCCAAATCTACAATTTGGGGAGTAGCCAGTCCAAAAAGTTGTGTGTGGAGTGGGATACACACCCCCTACTAAGTGCTGCATCTTTTACCTACACATCTCACCCAAGATTGCAGGTCCTAGAAACAGAAAGATATCTCCCAGAGCCTCCCACCCATGGACAAAGCAAGAGAAGACTGGGCAAAGTTCCACAGGGTTTTTTTTGTTTTGTTTTGTTTTTTTGTTTTTTTTTCATAATCACCAAAAATGAGAAACAGCCCAGGTTTCCTTCCATGGTTGAATGGATAAACTGTGATACATCCATATATTTATCTTTTTTTTTTAAATACTGCCACTCAGCAATAAAAACAACTATTAATCCACACAACATGAATAGAAGGTAAAGGAACTATACTTTTTTTTTGTGGGACCAGGGTTCAAACTCACGACCTTGCACTTGCCCAGCAGGCACTTGTGCCTTGGAGCTATCTCCCCAGCCCCTAAAGGAACTATACTAAAAAAAAAAAAAAAAAATGCTGAAAACTGAAAAGCTGTATTTGATTCCATTTTTTGTTTTTTGAAACAAGGTCTTGCTGTGTATTTCAGACTGGCCTTGAATTCGCTGTGTAGCCAGGCTGACTTCAAACTCATAGTTATCCTCCTGCTTCAGCCTACCTAGTGCTGAGATTGCAGATATGTACCACTACACCTGGATATGACTCCATTGTTATAATATTTACAAAATAACAATTACAGTGTGATAGAGTACAGATCTGTAAGTGCCCAGGGTTAGAGGTGTAAGCATGCTATAAAAAGATAATTCTAGGGAGTTTCTTTGAGGCTATAGGTCAATTCTGTATCATGGGCTTCCGGGAAGATGGCAGACTGGTGAATAGCAGAGAAACACTGGGATATAGCAACATGAGAAAGAAGAGGAGGAGGCAAAATGGGTCCCGAGGACACAGCAAAGATGTAAAGCAAGAATTGAAGCCACAGGGAGAGTAAAGAGAAATTTAAACAAAGAGAAAGAGATGGCCAGTGGTGCTTTCTCCTCGAGCCCTGACTCACTACTTGGGAAGGGTGGCTTGAACCTGAAGGTACATGGTAACTACTGGTGACCCCAGACACCTCCTTGGAGAAACACACCAGTGGAAAAAAGCAGTGGATACAGCAGACTGCAGGGGCTGTGGAGTCATCCGGGTTCAGGTGAGGGCCATAGCCATCCTGGACAAGGGCCAGCTGAGCTCGGCACTCAGCCACTGCAGGCTGCCTCTGTCATGGGCTTCCAGAATCAGCATGAGGCAGCACTGAGTTCAAGTCAGCAGGAGGTCAAGGAGCTGAGTCCAAGCTGGCAGGAGGCACGTAGAGCATTGCAGGCTGAACAAATTGGGATCTAGCCTCACAGCCAGGAACCAGCCTGAATTTCAGTGAAACTAAAGGTGCAGGCTTGCTGAGATTATCCACTGTCCTCCTGTAAATATACAGCTGGTTTCTTGGGATTAAGCAACACAGATCTGAGCTCTGTCTCCCCAATTCATCTACCAATGTCAGCAGTGGACTTTTTTTTACTTTATTTTTATTTTTTCATTCTTGAGATTTTTTGTTATTGATGATTGTTCTTAATATGAATGTGAACATTGTTTCTAGTTCTTTTGTTCATGTTTGTATTTCTCCTTTATTTCCCCCCGGCTTCATCAGTTTCCAAAAAAAATGCACAATCTTCCTGTCCTCCAGCCTTACTTCTAATCTCTTCCTCTTCTTCTATTTCTTTTTTCTCTTAACTCCTTTAAAATTTTCTCCCTAAGGGTAAAATCACCATTTGAGAGCATACTTACTGTATTCAAGGGCCAGTGAGATGGTTCAGTGGTCTAAAGCGCCTGTTTAGGAAAGCTTAGGCAACCACAGGGACCACGGTTCGATTCCTGGCACCACATGCTGCACCAGCCCCAGCCCCAGGGTAGGCTAAGCCGGCAATAACAATAAGAAGAAGAAGAGATATTAACTACTGTATTCAGTTTTCTGCTTTGCTTTAGATTTTGTTCTGTAATAATGTGGTTCATAAGGTAGAAAATCAATAGTTACCACAATTTGTCATTTTCTAGGCTGTGTTTGACGCTGTTGTTACTGCTGATTATACTACTTAGCCAAGGTGACATAATTGTTCTAATCAGTTGCTCTTCCTAGTATACTAAGACTGAGACTGCCTCAGGGTCATAAAAAATATTATAAGCCAATGCCGGAGAACCAGAGGTTAGGCCAAATAGACAGCAACTTCTCATCCCCAATCATCTTCCAACAGACTCAAAAGCCTAAAAGCCAGCTACACCTGGAAGACACCTTTGACAAGTAGTCATTTCCTACAGGTCCTAAATACTAGCAGTAAAACTACTTATCATAAGCAATTTATAAGCTTCAACATAGGAATTATGCTAAAGAAAAAACTTAAAACAAGAAGACACTTAGGCAAGATGCAACCCCAGACTTGCAACTCTCCAAAGACAAACCCAGGAGGCAATGAGGTAGAACAGTCTGAAAGCCACCCACCTGGCCTCTGAAGTGGTAACAGTAGAAGTAACAAAACAAAATCTGAAATAATAAAAAATAATAATAATCTGAGCTGGGTGTGATGGCGCACGCCTGTAATCCCAACACTTGGGAAGCTGAGGCAGGAGGATCAGTGTGAGTTTGAGACCAGTCTGGACTACAGAAGTGAGCTCAGGGTTAGCCTGAACTGCATAGCGAGACCCTATCTCAAAAAACTAATAATAATAATAATAATAATAATAATAGTCAGAAAATAATCAAATAAAATAATTTTTTTGTGTGTGTGTCTTTTTGAGACAGGGTCTCGCTATGCAGTTCAGGCTGGCCTTGAGCTCGCTTTGGTAGCCCAGGCTGGTCTCAAACTTGCACTGATCCTCCTGCCTCAGCCTCCCGAGTGCTGGGATTACAGGCGTGCGCCACCACGCCCAGCTAATTTCTTAAATAACTATAGAGATAGTGAAAGATCTGGTTGATGCTATTATTACTGCTGAGAAAATGCAGATAAAAATTGAAAAAAAAGAGCAAGGCCAGCCAAATAGCTCTGCAGATTAAAGTGCCTGTGTTTAGACAGATGCAGGGTCTGGGGTTCAATCCCAGGGTGCCATGCCAGCCCTACCCCTAGGGCATGCTGAGATGATGACTGAGACTCGGAGTGGTGACACAGCTTGTAATCCCAGCATTTGGGAGGCTGAAAACAAGAGAATCACTACAAGTCCAATCTGTGTAGTGAGACCCTGTAGACCCTACACTAAAATAAATTTTTAAAAAAAGAGTTTAGGAAAATACACAAATCATGAACATTCAACATGGGAAAGAAACTGAATCTGTGAAACAGATTGACAGATATCCACAAGGTTAAAAATTCCATTGAAAGTGCATGCAGTAGAACAAGCCAGTGTGAAGACAGAATATCAGATAGAGAAGACGGGATTTTGGTTAGCAGTCATGAAAAGAAAAGATTCCTTAAAAATGGGCCCATTGGGGCCCAGCGGAATGGCTCAGTGGTCTAAAGCGCCTGCTTGGGAAAGCTTGGGCGGCTTCAGGGACCGCAGTTCAATCCCCGGCACCACATGCTGCGCCAGCCCCGCCCTCGGGACGGGCTGAGCCAGCCATAAAAATGAGTGAATAAACAAAGGTTCTGAAACAAGAAAATAAATAAATAAATAAATAAAATATT
>PVJA010023952.1:0-11503 GCA_004027025.1 Myocastor coypus | reverse complement strand
TGGGCCCATGAAAAATCAATTCAATAGCTGCTAGGTGATGCAAAGAAGAATAATAAAACTTAACAGCATCAGTGAATTCTGTATTGTATATAGCATTGATTACCAAAATCTGTCCAGGAGATAAAATTTCATAGACATCAGATCAAAAAAATTGCATATACAAACTAGCTACACTTGATGGTACATACTTATAATCCCAGTACTTGGGAGGCTGAGACAAGAGGATCGTTGGGAGTTTGAGGCCAGCCTAGGCTACCTAGTAGTTCAAGGTCAGCCTAAATTAATTATGTTGTAAGATCCTGTCTCAAAAAAACAAAAGTTAGGGCTGGGAAGGAATAAAACAAAAGTTTTAGTAGTATAATTATCTTATCAATATATATATATATATTTTTTTTTTTTTTTTTTCCTGTCCCAATCCCAGCTATTCTTTCCATTTGAGCAGTTTTTTTCCCTTTTACAATATCTGTTGTACCTTTGGTTCTTACTTACTTTTTACATCAGAGAGACAATAAAATGTTTTTTTGTTTTCTGTTTTGTTTTGTTTTGTTGCAGGACTGGAGTTCAAACTCACGATCTTGCACTTGCCAGGCAGGCACTTGTGCCATGGAGTTATCTCCCCAGCCCCAACAATAAAATGTTTACACATGTTAAAAAAAATACATTTCATATAAAAGCTTACAGATAAGTTTTTCATTATTTCAGTGTAAAATAATTGCCTTGATGGTATATTATGATTTAACTCTAATTGCTTATAGGATAGTTAAATGTCAGTATTGAAGGGGCTTGCCAGATAGCTCAACTGGTTGAAGTACCTGGTTCCCCAAAGTCTCTCAGATGCTAGGCACTGCAGCTCAATCCCATCCCCCACATGAAGCATGAGACCTGCCCTTAAGGCAGCCTTGGCCAGCCAAAAAATAAAATAAAAAAGTCAGTATCGAACCTGAATCTTTATCTGCCATCTTGCCATCATATTTATGAATTAATATTCACCAAGAATATGTTTTATGTCTTGTTGCATTATACACTGTAACTAATAAACTAAGGAATCGACATATATCACAAACTAAGAATGACAAATTAGCAACATAGTTTAGTATTTGTTAATTTTACTATTTTGTTATGCATATGTAGGAAAGTCATAGGAATTATAAACTTAATTTGAGTAAAGTTTGAAACCATGTATTTTATGATAAAGGACCTTTAACTTAAGATGGCCAAAGCACTGATATAGTTGCTATAAAGAGAATCATAAGACCTGCCTGGCAAGTGTAAGGTCATGAGTTCAAATTCCAGTCCTGCAAAAAAAAAAAAAAAAGAGAGAGAGAGAGAGAATTGTAAGAGTTTTTATTTTTCTGAAATTACAAGTTACTTAATAAAGTCTTGTTTCCCCAGGGATATAGCTCAGTGGCGTAGCACCTAACCAGCAAGTATGAGGGCCTGAGTTTAATTGCCCATATAGTTGTTTTATTTAACTTAAAAAAAGATAATATAGGGGCCAGCCAGATAGCTCAGTGGATTAAAGCACCTGCTTAAGCAGGTGCAAGGGCTGGGGGTTTGATCCCCAGCCTGCCATGCCAGCCCTATCCCCAGGGTGCACTAAGACAGCAAATGGAACTGCCCATGGTGGCGCACCCCTGTAATCCCAGCACTTGAGAGGCTGAAAAACAGGAAGGATCACTTTCACTACAAGTCTGATCTGTGTAGTGAGACTCTAGACACCCCGTACTAAATACACAAAAAAGATAATGTAAAATAAACCCTCAGACAAATTATAAATTGAGGGACTGGGGAGATAGCTCTGTGACAAGTGTGTGACTGGCAAGTGCAAGGTCGTGAGTTCGAACCTTGGTCCCATAAAACAAAACAACAACAATTAAAAAAAAAAATATATATATATATATATATATTGAATGCAGTTTGTAAGTATTGTAATTCATTATATTATAATTTTGATTTGAGAATTATGTTATCATAACTGTAGTATCGCTACCTATGTTTTATATCGTTACCAATATACTCTATCCATGAGGAAAAAAAATCCTTTGGTGAATTTCCCTTGGGATAAAGTTCGTCCTTGGCCATGGTGTACAGAGCGCCTGGTGATACGGCTTTTGTCTACCTTTTTCACTACATCTGCCCGCAACATGGATTCTGGGACAAACGCTTTGCTGGTCTCCCCCTCCTTGCAGGCTTCCCTTTCCTCTTGACTCAGTTCAAACTGTGCTTCCCTTTGAAGCCTTTCCAGACCCAGAATTAGAGCAGCTCCAGCAGTGCTTAGGGCTTGTGGTGCAGTATGTTGCCCTTTGGTTACTCATTTCACTTGTCCTTAGATCCCTCAAGGGCCCAGGCTAGGTCCCTTTCCTCTGTCCAGGCCACACACAGCACCTAGCATGCAGACCGGGGACTGCAACACACACTGCACATATAAGGATGCGTGAGTGAGTGCATGTGTTCATGCACACATCAGAGGCTCTGCATTCACCAAGTCCTTGCTGGCCAATTTTGCATATTCTTTCCTAAAGGCCACAAGGACTGATTAGCCACAATTAAATGAAAAGATAAGTTAATATTTAAAACACAAATTTCCAAATAATTACATTTACTTAAGACTTTATTAATATTTCCCACCATTCTTTGTATTCATTCTTGCCAATGTTTTCAGTAGCTGGGGAAATATCAGGAGTTTTCACTCCTGAGCTCCCTGTGCAAATCAGATCTAGAATTTACTCAGGGTAGGCTCTGATTCAAGGAGGAAGGGGGATGGTGAGAGAAAGAACACAAGCCTGTGATCAATCTATGTTTCTTTTTTTTTGGGGGGGGGGACCAGGGTTCGAACTCATGACCTTGTACTTGCCAGGCAGGCATTTGTGCCACGGAGCTATCTCCCCAGCCCCTCAATCTATGTTTCACTTCAAAATTTAACCAAAGGAATTGAGAGTTCTCTGCCCTTCAGACAGCCACTCTATGGGCTACCTGAAATGCTACAGTAGACATAAATGACCATGGTAACAAACTAGAGATTGCTGTCCTTGAGCCCTTATGGACACATGATCTGAGCCTCCCTCCTTGTCTGCAGGTCCTGGCTTCTGTTTCCGAATTCCAACAGAATGACTCAGGGTTTCATCACTCGTTATTGCGCAACCTGCCATTTCTGCATATAAGATCTGGTAGCATCATTAAACAGGGCAGAGTCCTCCTAAACAGCCTCTCCCTTGGTGTTGAGACATCTCCTACCTTTCCCACCTCCTCCCCTTTGATTGCGTGCCCAAACGTTCCTCCAGGCCTTAGTCATAGGTCTTGTGCTCACTATTGCAAAAACTAAACTTGTTTCCATGCTCCAAGTTTCGTGTGCTTTGTTATGTTATCATCCTTATTGGCTCAAATTAAGTGCCACCTTCCCCAGAGACCATCTACCTATTGAGCCCTTAGACCCAAATATGCTTTCACTGGTCCAGCAAGATAGCTCAGCAGTCTAAAGCACCTGCTTAGGCAAGCTTAAGCAACTGCAGGGAGTGTGGTTCAATCTCCAGCACCACATGCTATGCCAGCCCCACCGCCAGGGCAGGCTGAGCTGGCCATAACATAAATAAAGTTTTAAAATAAGATAAATATGTATATATATATATATATGCTTTCACTATTGAGCATTATATATATTCTGGTTTGTAAGATACCTTTTTGTTTATGCTTCAGTCAAACAAAGGCTCGTTAAAGATAAAGATCCAAGCCTTGAAATGACCCATAGGGAACAGGAAGATAGCTCCATGGCACAAGTGCCTGCCTGGCAAGTGCAAGGTCGTGAGTTCGAACCCTAGCCCCTCCCACCCCCCAAAAAGACACATGGGTCTGTATGCTTTGTGCAGCACTTGACATATTGTGTCACTGGTCCATGAACACCTGCTGTGGAAATTAAGGCAACATGGCAGTGGTTTAGAAAGAGAGATACAAAGAAGAGACTTCTGAAATTGAAATTGCTTTCTTCCCTCCTCCTGCTCAGGGGGCTAAATCAGAGTACATCAGTATGCACCAGAGCCATGCAAATCAGATGGCTCTTCCTGCCACCCTGTGCTCTGTGGAAGGAATCTGGGATTGGGTTCAGATGGCCCAGATTCAATTCCATCCTCCCCAGCAGTTTGCCTTAGGCTTGGGCAGATCACTTGAATCCTGAGCTTTTGTTTCCTTATATGTAGAGTTGATTAATAATTCAGACTCTTTGAGATGAATGCTCAAACCACAAGAGTGGCATTCCTAGTGGGAGTGCCAAGCCCTGTCGCCAGCTTTCTGGGACCTCCTCATGGGTATCCTTACTAGGTGGGTCACTTTGGTAATATTGCTCCTAAAGTTCAGAAGAATATTGGGGACATGGAGAATAGCAGTCAGCCAGAGAGAAGAAAGAGGCCTAGGCAACACTGAAGTTTATTAAATTTGTTCTGGGTATCTTCAGGGAGTTCTTTCTTTTCTTTTCTTTTTTCTTTCTTTCTTTTTTAGGGAAAGCTTTCTGATTAAAAAAGAAGAGAGGACACAGGGGGGCCTTTGCCCTGCCAAAGTGATGAGAATAAAACTGAGAGGATTCTGAGATGGATTTGGAGGATGAGGACAAGGAAGGGACAGAGCCAATGGCCAGGGGAAAGCAAGCTAACCAATTCACAGGCCCAGGTATCTCAGACAAGGGTAGAACATACCACCCAATTCTTAGCCAGACATCTGAAGGAGCAAGATTGTTAAAGAAACCAAGTGACATGGCTTGTGTGTATCCCCTGAGACACAGATGTGGTTTGGAGCCCAAAGGGCCATGAAGGAAACATCAGAGCCACTATGTCTGCTGGAAACTTGAATATGCCCTTCCCAACATGTCACAGCAGTTTCTACAGCTTGGTGACCTCTTTGTCCTCAGCCCATGGCCATTGGGCTGGCTCTCCACTGCCCAGAACAGACCAAAGGAAAGGTGCTCCCTCCATGCCACCAGGTTCTACCCTGGGACCCATCCTGACACCATGCTGTGAGGAAGCTGGCAGCACCTGGTTAAATGCTTCAGGGGAGAAGAGTTCTTATGTCTCTTGCTGCGATTCCAAGGCTTCGTGCTGCATGTAGTCACGTGTGGCTAGAGTACAGCTAGCCGTCTGCTTTCCTCCCTTTTCATGCAGCCAGCAGTACCTCCTCAAGGTCAACACACAGAAACAAGACCAGAAAACTATGCTTTCCCAGCCTACCCGCCCTCTATGCTCCCTGCCCTGGTTTGACCTCTTCTTTCATTAAATATGTACTGAGCAACTGTTGCCCACTGGGCCCTGTGCCAATGCTGACTGAAGGTGGGCAGCATAGCTCCTGAAGCTTCTGCTATCTTTCTGCCTAAGTGCCATGAAGGTCAGGCAGCAGAGAAATAAAAGCCAAGTCTGTCCTTGCTCTCTCTACTCAGGACCCTCATCAAGGAGCTGTAGGAGTTGGTTTAGAGTGATGATGGCAAGGGAAATGTGGATTGAATATGTTTGTGATTCTCAAAATTGCTCAGCTTCCCAGCTAGTAGTGAAAAACCTTTGGTTCCCCACCAGCAGTGTCTCTCTTATCCTCCCAACAACATAGTACTCAATAATGTCACCATCCTGATTTTTGGGAGACCTTCACCCAATTGATCAGAATCTCCAGCAGTAACAGACAAAGCCTACAGCCAGGCTTCATTTGGTGCCCTAAAACTTCTCTCTCCATGCCACAGCTTCCAGGAGTCTGGTGTTGGTGGCTTCATCTTATGGTAGCTCTGTAAAAATTCATTTGCTCCAAAAGCATATATTTGGCCAGTTGTGGTGTCATACACCTGTACTCCCAACATTCACAAGGGTAAGGCAGGAGGATCACTGCAAGTTCGAGGTCAACCTGGGTTAAAAAAAAAAAGTGAGTTCAAGACTAGCTTGAACTGCATAATGAAACCCTGTCTCAAAAAAAAGTACATAGTAAGACCTTGTCTCAAAAAAACAAGCAGATGTTTGAGGAGCTTAAAGCCACCCAAAGAATGCTTTGCCTTTGTACCTGCCCACCCAGAAATGTCCATCTAAGAGAGATTGGTTTTACTAATGTGAAGGAGATTTGTTTACTATACCCGTGGGATTCTCTTACCCCTCTAAGAGATCAGCTAGAGGAACCTCACTGGACTTAGCTAGAACTCCTTGTAAGGCCACATTCCCTAGACAGTAACTACAAGGGTGGTAGTATTGCCCCAACCGTTCTGTAAGAGCTCAGATTTTGTTCAGGACCCAGCAGCTGGCACCATAGCATGCTCAGGCCTGAGGGAAGTGTTCCATGACCTAAAAGTATTGTGAAAAGAGAGTTTAGAGAAGCCAGTCAGACTGGTGCACATCTGTAATCTATCTAACTGGAGAGGCTAAGTAAGGCAGGAAGATAGCATGGTCAAGGCTAGCCTGAGCAACTTAGCAAGATCCTGTCTCAAAATTTAGGAAAATGGAGGAGGAGGAGGAATGTAGCTTAGGGTGGGGCCCTGGGGTCAATCCCCTATACCTCAAAAAAATCCTAAAGAATTATTACACTATGTAGCCCTACAACTGTCCACATCCCTGCCCTGAACCTACTGGAGGAGACACATGCTAGACCAGCAACTTTCTGTAGAACCACCCTACTTACCTAATCTCTAGACAAGTTCAGCTTTGAGCCACCGAGCCTCTCTATGAGTCAGGCCCTTGCTCAGCCTTGAGAAGAACATGATTGGCTACATGTGCCAGGGCTTTGTGACCCGCTGACAGGGCTCTTCCCCCCCCTCAAGACCCTTCACTCCTGACTGTACACACTACTTCTGTACAACCCCAGAACAACCTGGATGTGTGAACCAGGAGGAAGGGGTTAGCCATTCTGCAGATTTTTCTCAACAGGTGACTTCTGCCCACCTGTGCCAGGTCAGCAAGGGGTAGTTCGGTGACAATGGGCATAGCCCCACATCAGCAGCAGAAACACTGTGGCAAGCTCCCTAGAGCTCTCCCTTTTCTGATCCCACAGCATCTGTTCCAGTTTTCCTGGCTGGTAGGATGGCATCCAAAAGCATATATTTGGGAAATCTGGAGTTGGGAAGGGACCATGATCAGAGGCCCAGCTTTGGGAAACCCAGATGGCTGTCCTTAGGCAGAAAGGGCAGAGAAGAGCACAGATCTCTAGTCTGTCCCTCTTGGACTTGCCGTTCCATGCTCTCAGGGACCTAGAGTTGACAGTGTGTCAGGCATTTTTTTGTTGTTGTTGTTTTGTTTTAGGTGTTTGCTTCTATAATACCTGTTCTTAGAATTCTATCTGTGCAGTAATGCCAATAATACTTAGCAAATTCTGCTTTCCACGCTCCGTGCTCAGGGCTGTGTACACATGGCTCACGTGAGTCTTTGTAACAGCTCTGTGAGGTAGGAGCTGCCCATGTCCCATTCTATAGATGAGGAAAGTGAGACCAACAATCAAATAGCTAACACACAGTAGCACGAGGATTTGAACTTAAGTAGTCTAACTAGAGATCTAGTGTCCTACACCACAGACCATGGAGCTGGCTGAATGCATGTCAGCCACTCATTGTGTAAGAGAAAAGAGCCACATGGTTTTCAAAGACAGGCAGAAGTGGCCTAGGATCTGTGGGGCATTCTCCAGGGATCAGAACAGAGCTGAACTTGCAATATATGGAGCCCCAGAGAACCAGACAAGATTGAGGTTTTCAGATTATCCTCAAGATACATGAAGCCAGATGTGGTAGCACCTGCCTGTAGTCTCAGCACTGGAGAGGCTGAGGCAGGAGGATCACTGCAAGTTTGAGGCCAGCCTGGGCTTCATAGTGAATTCAAGGCCAACTCAAACTACACAGTAGGACCATCTCAGAAAAACTACAGCAACAACAAAAAAGTCTTAGGTGTCTGGGAAAAAAAAAAAAAAAAAAAAAAAAAAGATAGTCTCTGAAAACCCTTCTGATAACTTTTATTTTTAAAACATTTTGTCAGTATTTGTTTTCAGTGTAAATGGTTGCATCCATTGTGGGGAGTTAGAACATGTATGTAGCATATCTTAGTTCTGTTTTCATCCCCTTTCTCTGCCCCTCCCCCTCCCTCCAGCCTTTGGTCCCTTCTCTTTTATAAAAATCTGTTTCAGGCTGGTGAGATAGATCAGCAGACTAAGTGCCTGCTTATGCAAGTGCAGGGACCAGACTTCAATCCCTGGCACCACATGCCACACCGGCCCAGCCCCTTGGCTCACTGAGCACGCCACTGAGTCCAGGCGTGGTGGAACATACCTGTTATCCCAGCGCTGGGAAGACTGAGAACAGGAGGATCACTCTGAGTCCAAGCTGCACAATGAGACCCTGTACCAAGTACATTTAAAAAAACCTAAAACATCTGCTGCCTATTTCCTATCTATTTTATGTTTTGCTCTTTAACTTATTTATATCATAGGTTTCTCATATAAGAGAAACTATGTGATATTTAAGCTTCTGATTTATTTCGCTTAATAATATGCCCTGAAAAAAAAAAAAAAAAATGCCCTGAAGATGTATCCATTTTCCTCCAGGTGACTCAAGTTTATCCTTTGTATCACAAAATAGTAGACCATTATGTAAAAATACCACATTTTCTTAATCCATTCATCTATTGATGGACACACAGGGTACTTCCAAGATTTAGGTATTATGAGCTATGTTGTTATAGATATTGGCATGCATATATCACTATAATATGGTGCCTTAACTGTCTTTAACATATCTACAAGGGGAATAGCTGGTCACATGGAATTTCTAGTTGTTTTGTTTTTGTTTTTGTTGTGAGGAGTCTTTATACTGATTTCCAACGTGGTTGTAGTAGTTTACATTTCCACCAACAATGTTAGAAGGTTTCCTCCTTCCTCCTCTATCCCTGTAGCCTCACTAATATTTGTTATTATTTGATTTCTTTTTTAAAATATTTATTGGGGCCCGGCAGGATGGCTCAGTGGTCTAAAGTGCCTGCTTAGGAAAGCTTAGGCGGCTGCAGGGGTGGTTCTATCCCCGGCACCACATGCTGCGTCAGCCCTGCCCTCAGGGCAGGCTGAGCCGGCCATAAAAAAAAAATAAATAAATAAACAAGCAAAAAGTTCTGAAACAAGAAAAAAATAAATAAAATAAAATTTTAAAAAATAGAATATTTATTTATTTATTTATTTATTTATTTATTTATTTATTAGAGTCTCACTACGCAGCTCAGACTCGTAGTGATCCTGTCTCAGCCTCCCCAACACTGGTATTACAGGTTTGCACCACCCACACGGTTTTGGTGACTGGTTTAGTGCAGGGCTGCACAGCATACAGTACCAGGGACTTAACCCTGGTCCTTGTGCTTGCCAGGCAGGTGCTTAGACTACCGATCTTTCTCCACAGTCCTTGATTTCTTTATTAATAATCATTCTGCCTAGAGTAATATGGAATCTCAGTGTTGTTTTAATTTGTATTTCTCTAATGACTAGAAATGTTGAACATTTTTTCATGTATTTATTGGCCATTTGTATTTCTTCTGTTCATTTCATTGTTGCCCTTTTTTATTGGACCTTTATTTAGGGGGATCTAATTTTTTTGGGTTCTTAAATATTCTAGATATTCATCTACTGTCTGAGGTATAGCTGGCAAAATTTTTTCCCATCCAATAGATTGTCTGTTCACAAAAAAAAAAAAAAAGATTGTCTGTTCACTCTACTGGTTGTTTCCTTTGCTGTGCTGAAACATTTTAATGTAATGTAGGGTGTGCCCACCCTAATGTATACCTTCAGGAAAAGAAAAACTCATTATGAATATTCTAATACTAAATTTATTGACACATCATGATACTAATAGAGTTACCTTTGGCTTCTGCAATTATAAGAAGTGCCCAAAGTGGTGGCCATGAGCTTCCAGACATTTATTAGTACAGCAAACTACTGCTTGGGAAACCTTGGTCATGAGATTATGGTACATGCATTTTCAATTTCTTCTCTAATGGCCAGCAGTGATGTAGGTTTTCGGTCATACATGATCTCAACTAGGGTCCCCAGTAGAAGGAGTAACACCATCTGTTGAGCAAACATTGTACTGTTTTTCTTCTCCTGAAATATGTATACATTTTTGGTGGACCCTGTATAATCCCATTTGTTTATTTTTTATTTGTTTTTGTACAGTTGAGGTTCTATTCAGAAAGACCTTGTCTATTCCTATAACATGAAGAGTTGACCTCTTTTATTTTCCAGCAGGTATGTTTCTGTTTTAATATTTAGATCTTGGATCCATTTTAGTTTAGTGCATGGTAAGAGATAGGTATCTAGCTTCAATTTTCTTCATGTGTGTAGCCAGTTTTCCCAGTATCATTTGCTTAAAGAGGTATGTGTATGTTTTTGGCCACTTTGTCAAAGATCAGATGGCTGAATATTCCTGGGATTTTTTCCTCTGTTCTATTCCACTGATCCACATGACTGTTTTTGTATCAATGCCATGCTATTTTTATCACTGTAGCTTTGCAATATAACTTAAAATCCAGGATTGTGATGCCTCCTACTTGTCTTTTTGCTTGTTTGTTTGTTTGTTTGGTTGGTTGGTTGGTTTTTTTGTTGTTATTGTTGTTGTTATTTTGCGGGACTGGGGTTCAAACGCACAACCTTGCACTTGCCAGGCAGATACTTGTGCTATGGAGCTGTTTCCCCAGCCTTGATGCCTCCTACTTTGCTTTTGTTACCCAGGATTGCTTTTGCTGTTCTGGATCTCTTCTTGTTCAAATTTTAAGATTGTTTAAAAAAAAAAAATTGTTTACTCTAGTTCCATGAGAAATGCTGTTGATGTTTTGATTGAGATTACATTAAACTTGTGTATGGCTTTTGTCTAGATATTCCCCTCAAAGCTTCATGTGGTCATAGGTGGGACTTTTGAGAGGTGGCCAGATCTAGAATGTGTAATGCCGGGATCAAGAGTATGTGATTACTAAGCTAGTCTGCTGATTGGTCTGACATAGTGCTGGGAATGGATAATGAGAAGACCCTGCCTGGGTATGAGTGCTACCCACCCTAAGAGTGAGTATCCTGGGCAGAATATAAAGAACAGGAAGAGGAATTCTGTGGTCACTTGTCACTTGCTGCTTGCTGTCCTCTGCCTGGCCAGCCATGAACTGAAACCTCTACAAACTGTGAGCTACAATAAACTTTTTCTCCTTTAACTTTGGTTATTGAGTATTTACTTAGCAATGAGAAAAGTAACTAAAGCAACTTGGGTATCAGTTTTGAAAGTATGGCTGTCTTGCCTACATAGGAACATGGGATAGCTTGCTGCTTGCTGGTGTCCTGCTGGTTCTCCTTTTTCAGAATACCATAGTTTTTGTTGTAGAAGTCTTTCAATTCTTTTACTAGGTTAATTCCTAAGTATTTAATTTTTCTTGTGCTATTTTGAATGTTTTGTTATCCCAGTTTTTTTCTTGGTTTTTAGTATTGATTTTTGTGTGTTCATTTTGTATCCTGCTACATTGCCAAATGTAGTTATTGAGTCTTTTTG
>PVJA010023951.1:0-32418 GCA_004027025.1 Myocastor coypus | reverse complement strand
AACATGAATAGGGAGGTGGGTCATGCCCACACACTGTACTCTGTAGAATGATTGTGAGGACAATATGCCATATGTCAACTTTCAAAGAAAAGAAAGGGGAAAAGAAAAAAAAAGTAATGTTGATTTAGAAAGGTTAATGTTTAATTGTTTGATCAATCTTATATATCTATATGTATTAATCTAAACTGATCTGATGATGAAAATATGTAATATAACCATTGTTAAATTTAAACAATAAAAAAAATTGAAACTCAAAAAAAAGAAAAAAAAACAAAAAAAATTATCCAGAATTCATGCTTGAAAATTACACCAATTCTATGCCATGAATAAATGATTTACATGTTTAATAATTATTACAATACAAACAGCATTAGAATTTAGGATAAATCTACATAATCCCTGTAGTTTCGTTTGCATATAAAAGTCACTAGTTTGGGTAGTCACATGGCAGTATATTGTTAGCACTTCTAGGGTGAGAATTGTGCTAATTGCTGCCTTGCATACTTAGCCAGGACCTGAAAGTCATATTTGTCAAAAGCACTGACTGTTCTCTTGGACCTGCAGATGCCCACAGAATCAGGTGAAAAGGCTTGTGATCTCTGCTTTCATACTGCATGTGCCTCCTTGGAATTGACCTTTGCCTGCTCTATTTCTGTTTAGCTCTGCATGTAGACACGTTGCTCATGGAGTCAACGTCTGCCTGGAACTGGTTAAAAGATTAAACATGCCATATCTACCAAGAGATCTAGCAATAAGTGAATTTTCTGTTGAAGCTTGTTGATTTTGCCCTAGCTGAGCTTGCATATTAGGTCATTTACTGACTTCAGATTTGGGCTCCTCCTTGCCATATATGGGTCCCCAGTTCTCAGCATGTTAAATGAAACCTTGTTGAGCTTAATGAAGGTATCATTGAAGAATTGGTGGTGGGGAAGAAGCTACAACACCTGTGCAATTTGAGTTCACGCCATTGATGCCCTTGATGGAATGTCAAATGCCAGGCTAAATATTTTAGAACTTTCCTAGTCCCTTGCTCCCCTTTTTAAAGGGTGAAGACAAGAGGAGTGTGAAGTACTTTCAAGGTTCGTAGGGGTATCGTGATGAACAGATTACTAACCTCTGGTTTTCACAGTGCCCCTTTCCAGAGCACTAGAGCAGAGACGGAAGTCTCCAGTCAACAGACCCATCCTAAACTCAGCACCTTTGTTTGCTCTTTGCCAAAGGCTAAAGCAACTTGACGGGCACATTGTGTTTTGGAGGCCTTTTTAGGGCATGAACCCTCTACTTCTTTGACTTTTCTGGATTATCAAATAAGTTATTTTCTTGGTTCAACATTTTGCCCTCCATACACAAACTGACCTGGGAAAGTCCGTTACCCTAACATCCTGAGTTGAATGAGTTTTGCTAAAAGATTTTGGAAATACTAAAATTATTATTTTTATTCAGTTAAAATTTTTAACAAGACATATTACATTCAGAGTCAGAAAATATGAATTTTGACCATGTTTCTACCAATAAAGAGCTACACAACTTTTGTCAAAAAATTAAGCCGCTAGTTGGATTTCACACCTGTATTAGCTATAAGAGAAGTTGAGACAGCTAGACAATCTATTTGCTCCATGCCAACTTATTGTATTGATAGCAGAAAAGCTGAATGGAAAAATACACGCAGCTCTGCAAGACTTTATCATTTCCACTTTTAAGTACGATTGGTCATTTCACTGAAATAATTTATCAAGTGTTTCCAAGAATTAAACCTAAACTTATTTATTTATTTATTCATTTATTTAGATAAAGTAGAAACAAAATTAAATACACATATGAAGAGTGGGTTAATGCTTATTCATTTGAAAAGAAAAGCAACAGTGAAGAGTATGTGAGGAATTGACTTATCCTGGACCTACATAGTCTTTTACATATAATCATCAAGATATCACCCATTGGCCTTCCCATAGAAATGATGTATATCATATCCGGGAGAGGAAATTTTACATTATTCATGTTTTTCTAGTTTTTCCTATTTACAAGAATTTATATTGCATGCTATGTTTATTTTATAAAGCTGAAATTGGCCAAAATAATATTATGTAGAAAATGGATATTCTCATAATTTACTAGTACAATAACTTAAATGTTTGAAATATTAATGAATTCACCTTATCTATATATATTTTGTGTATTTAGTACAAGGTCTCACTACACAGTTTGGACTCATAGTGATCCTCGTGTTTTCAGCTTCTCAAGCGCTGGGAGTATAGGCGTGTGCCACCACACCCAGTCTTAATTGTCATATCAGCATACTTACCAGCACAGCACACTGCGGATCAAACCCAGGTCCCTGAATCTGCCCAGGCAGGGGTTTTAATCCAGTGAACTATCTGACTGGCTCACAATCTTTATTTTTTTTTACCATGTCTGCTCTTCATAATATGAAAACATATTTCACATGAGTTAAGTTCATCACAAGAAGTGTAGCTTGAAGTTTCATATGTAAAAAAGTACAATGATACATCCAATATTTTTAACTTCAAAATTAAGTATCTAATAATGAATGATAGAGTTTTATATTATTATTTTATATCTTTTTATTGGAAAAAAGCAATCAAAGTTCATAAAAGTGAGTCTCCAGAAATTAAAGTTTTAATGAAAAGGAACTGGAGATATTACTGAAAGCACTAATAACACTGAATTTTCTATGTTGCCAGTTTTGCTTCATAACATAATCAGCTAACAAGATATTTAATTATTAGATTTTTACAGTTTCAAACGTCATCACTGGAAAAATCAGTTTTCTCAAATATTTTACAAGACAAACAAGAAATAAGCACAAAAGTAGTATTTTCAAAAATACATGGCATAAATACTGAAGAGATGCCGAATTTATTTGGGGGGTTTTATCTTGTTCACTCTCTTGCTGTTTTATAGCAGTAGTGACATTCCTTTATAGGGCAAGAAAAATGTCCTACTGAGACTATTCTTTCTGCTACTTATTTTATTTTATCATAAACAAAATTCATATATTAAGTAGGTTATTAATATGAGGTGTAATTATTCTGGTGTTTAATTATTTTATGGGCCTACTTTACAGTTTTATCTTATCTCATCGCTCATTTGAAATATCCAATTCCAAATATGAATTTAACTGGAAAATTTTAGGGTCATGAAATCTATTTATTCCTTTGCTACATCATTAGCTAATAAGGAATGTAATGGGGTAAAATACTGATCCTTTGAAGGGAGTATACTTTTAACATTCTAGAAATTTGAATGTTGAAGCCAAAAAATTTGAAAGAAAAAAAATGAAAGTTATGACTTGTAAACTTCTGAGCCATCAATGTTCACAATATAAACTGTCAGCAGAACTCTTGATTTATACTGAAGTTAGAGTATATAAAGGATCAGTGGAGAAAGATTATTTTCCTCCTTGTAGTTCTGTTCTCATTAGTTCTTCAGATATCAGAAGAGAACAATGAGTTGAACTTTGAAAGTAATGTTGGGCTTTCTAACTATGGAACATGTAAATGACAGCAGAAACACGCATGACCATATGTTTTTTTCTTCACCATGGGTGAAGGATGATGAGTGCCATGTCTTTCTTCTGTGCTGAAATATTTCTCCAGTTTGAGCAAATTTCTTTCATGCAGCATATGGTACAATTATTTACATCTTTTTATTTTACCATTAAATTAGGCACATGACAGTTCAGCGGGAGCACGACTCAGGCAGCCTGTTGACTTTGCTGGTGGCTCTCCTGGGAGTCACTTGGCAGGTCTCAGCTCAAGCAGTCAAGACTCATATTGAATAAATTTGACAAAGTTATTATTATATGATTCATATGATATTATTTAATAAAAATTAAAGAAAAATGTGCAATTTTTGGTTATCTTGTACTTAAATGTTTAAACTGGTAAGTTATTCAAATAGCTACATTCTTCAAATCTCTAAGCAAATAGAGCCTTTATAATGTAATATTTTATTATTCACTTAAAATGATTAACTTTTATAAGTTTGATGAGAATATAAACATTAATATTTCCCATATATAGAAATGTCCTAGTAATTTATCAAATTGATTTAATTACACATATAATTTCTTATAATTTTTCTTTCTCTCTGTATGTATATTTTGAAAGACTATGTAGGGGATTTAAGAAAATGTTAGACTCATCCAAAATTACAATATTTTATGTACTTATCATTTTGCTGTTAAAAAGCAAAATACTCATATGAAAATGAGATTTATAGTGAGATTAATTTCTTCACTAAATTGAGAATTTGTAGCTTGTTTAAAGGTGTTATATATAGGTAGCACTGAATTTTAATGAAATTCAGACAATAAACAGGATACATACAGGTATCAGGCAATATTTAAATAAAGGAACGTATGTTGTGGCTGAGAAAATAGTGCCCACAAGTATGATGTTTTGATACGCTGACAATTTTCAATGCAGGAAACATGGAGGCCTTTGAAGCTATCTTAGAATCAAGATGTGTCTCACTTTCATGTTTAATCTTCCCATACGCAGGTCAGGATCTTAGCAAAGCTGAAGTCCCTCACCAGACTGGAGGAAATTCTTGCCCCAAAAAGCAACTGTCATGGACTAATTCCTTAACACTCACATTTAGCACCCATTAAAGAAGACATAGTTCCTTCCTCCTTGTCACACACACTCTGTACTGCACCTCACAGTAGGAGCACACATGCCAGAGAACACAAGTGTCTAAAAAGCAAAGTCTATCAGTAGTGAACAGAAAATGATTTTATGTCAGTGTAAAGTTTTACTGCAGTGTGGAGGAGTGCTATTACAGGACTGACAATTTTAATAAGAAGTCAGAAAGACAGAATAAAGTGAAACCTGAAAATGCAGTAGGAGCTAGCCTGAGCAGGGAAAAATAGAGAGCACCTGGAGATATTCCAGTGACAATGATGAGGTAAAGCAGAGCATGAAACGAGCGAGGATCTCTTGAGATCAGCGGAGTCTAGGAGACACTGTAAAAGGTGGTGAGGGGTTTTCAGGTAGGTATTTATGAAGAGCTTTGATGGCAGCTTAAGGTATTGGGACGGTTTTATTTTTGAGGGAAGAGGAGTCATTCACATCCTTATATAAGAAATAGTTGGTGATATGAATCTTAGATAGCAAATGATGAAGTATAATTCTTGAAATTTAAAAAAGATATGCCAATACAAAATGATTGTGTTTCTAATATATCTGAACATACTAATTTATGAAGGTAGCAATGTTCAGAATATTTAATTATGCAGTCCCTACTGTTGGCCTTGTCAAAGGCAAGTACCATTTCTCTCTACATTAAGAGCACAGATGCCAAGATTTCTTTGCTATAATGAAGAAAACTGTTTATGTTCTATTAGAGGAAAGGCTATATATAATCTGTTCCATAAGTCAACAATCAACTGTAATAATAACATATATTACTATAGTCAACAATTCTTTACATTGCTTCTGGTTTCAACAAGTTAAAGTTATTGTCGTAGAAATGTACAGCCTCCTATTCAAACGAAGCCAGGTAACACAGGCACACATTAGTGACTGAGTTAATCCTCAGAGCTTCTGGAAGATTCTCGGCCCTCTGTTATCAGAAGAATCCATAATGCTTTTTGTTTGCTTGTTTGTTTTTGTTTTGTGGAACCGGGGATCGAACTCAGGATGATGCACTTGCCACGCAAGCAGTTGTGCCCCTGAGCTATCTCCCCTGTCCCTGAGAATCCATTATGTTCTGACTGTTTTCAAGTCTTTGACAATTTTTCTATGCATCATGCAAGTGAAATATTATGAGGCTTAAATAAAGGTGGTAATATCAATGAGTAAAGGGCCTCAATTTGACAACATAACTGAATGCATTTTATCTCTTTCTAACCCTAACTTGGGGAGGTCCTATATTGTAAAGGAATCATAGATTTAGATTAAATCAACATAGGTAATGTAGAATAAACTCTTATTTCAAAAATTCAGAACCGTAATGCCACTTACATTGTTTGACCATATAAGGAAACACATGCTGAGTATTAAGTTTTCACACCGGTACAATTGGGATTCATTGTTGCCACTTCTACAGTGAGAATGTAAAAGAAATCAGGAAGAGCTTTTGTATTTCAGATTTGAGGTTAATGAGTCAAAAGTGATTCTTTTCATTGGCAGCAAGACTATTAGAAAAAGAAGAAATTTGTTCAGACAAAATGAATTGTATTTTTGATGCATTTGAAAAATCTGTGGAAAACAAATAGAATATGTAAATGAAAAAATATGGATGCTTGGAACTCAGGGATTTCATTTAAATATATTTGGGATACAGATATGTTTGGGTAAAAGAAGGTAAGTATCTACTTAAGGCAGGAAGATAACCATCTACAATTTGTTATTGATAGAGAAGGAATGGGAAGGAGAGATCCGGATGATAAGTAAAATGAGCAAGTATAAACAACTGAATAAATCACCTTAAATGCTTTGGCAATGAAAAGGGGACAGGGAGACATTTGGAGGAATATTTGGATGTGTTTCTGTTATTGCTCTACAGTCTGTGACCAAATATTTCTTTACTTTATTTGAATACTGACATGGAAGGGTTCACATAGTTGGAAAACAGTACTGGGGTGTTACTTCCTCCTCATTTGCCTCCTCAGTTTAGGTGTTGCACAGAATTTGATAGTATATATTTCTTACTGTAGTTTAGATATGCAGTGTCCCATAAAGTCCATGTCCCAGCACCTTGGTTCTCATCTGGGCAACAGTGGGAAGTCATTGAACCTATAAGAGGAGAGGCACAGTAGAAGGAAGTTTGTTGTGTGACATAGAAGGGGTGTTGGTACCTTGCGTTCTCTGTGTCTCTCTCATCTCTCTGTCTCTCTCCATCTGTCTTACTCTGTCTCTCTGTCTTTCTCCTCTATCTCTCTCCTCTCTGTCTCTCTGTCTCTGTCTCTGTCTTTGTTTCTGCCTCTGTCTCTCTGTATCCCTGTCTCTGTCTCTGACTCTCTCTCCCCTATCTTTTTCATGATGTAAATCACCTCCTCTCATGTCACACATGCCACAGGCCCAAAGAAACTCCGTGAAGCAAACGTGAAACTGACGTATCTGAAACTGTGAACCAAAATAAACATTTTTTCTCTTATGAATTCTGTATTTCTGAATTTTTTTTTTTTTTTTTGCCACAGCAGCAGAAAGTTAGCACATAGGAAAAGTAATTTGTCCACAAAATGAGCTGTAACACAGCAGGCACTCTTCCATGTAATACCTACATCCCTTACATTTATATATGAGAAGAAGGTAAACAAATAAATTAACAAACAAAGAATTATCTATGGGGATAAAGGGATTACTTGAACAAGCTATGCTAGCAGATTATTTGTTCTTGGTTAATATATTTTCCAAGATGTTGCATTTACATTTGAAGATGATAAAAATGGTTCTTTAAAAACTAGAACATGATGATTCAGAATTGCCAGTAGTTTACGTTATGAAGTCTGTTTTTCTTTAATCCCGTCATGTGAACAGCTGCACAGTCCTGTTACATAAGCAACAGAAATAAAAATAAATCAGAAGAGATAGCATTTTCATTAAGCAAGGTCCTCGTAAGATCAGTTTAAAATGGCATGTCCAGGGTCATGCCCTAAATTAATGGAGAAAAGCTGCTCTAATTCTTAAGGTGTCCAGAGGAGAGCTATAAAGCTTTTCTGTGGGAAGAAAAAGGTTTACGAGAAAAGGTTCATGCAATGAATTTATTCTATGAAAAATATAATGAACATATTTTTTGTTCAAGCAAAGCCAAAAGAAATTTGTGTAAGAGGTTGGAAAATTTATATAGGAAGATCAGATTTATGTTCCAAAGGATTATACTTCATCAAGATGTTTAAATGTCATATATATATATATATATAAATTTCACAAAATATTCATGCTTTAGAAGATTATTCAACATTTTTTGTTGTGAGAAATGTATCACCTAAGAGCTATAAGTTCTGGTTAAATAAAAATGGAAACAATATGGAAAATAACAGACAGAAATTTTTAAATACAATAAAAATATTTCAATTATTAAATTTTTAAGAGTTTTATAAAATTTAGCATTGTAATGTCAGTTATTTGACTCACAATCATATATGGATAAAGCGAACAAAACAATAAAAACACTAAGGTGTGAATATCTATAATTCATGCAGGACTTTGGTGATTAAACTTAATCAAAAACGAATGCTACACTGCCAAACACACATCTGATGTTTGACCAGAATGATTCTGTTTAGTTTCTTTATATTGAAAGCCACTAAAAAGAACCCTAGATATGCAGAAAATAAACATAAAGTACATAACTGATACACAACCCAAAGCATGGAAATGAGACACATAAAAAAGAATTACTTTACAAAGAATGAAGTGGCTTAATAGCCATTACACTGATCTATTACAAAAGTAGGAATATATTGAGGTTTTCCAACTATGGAGTTGTCAAAAAATAGCATGAAGAATTTTGAACTACATATCTCCCAAATAAGTTATGCCTATCATAATTGTAGTAATAAATGAAAAGGTAAAGTTATTATAGACCATTGCATTTACCCCAAGTATAAACCATAGTCCGACTACTTCCTTACTGTTGACTTCCGTTACTAACAGATTAATACCATATTATACTGGAAACTGTCTTACTGTATTTTAAATTTAACATGAAAATATTTGTGTCTTTAATTTATTAATTGAAATACTTTTTTTGCAAATATACACCCATCAACCCTCTAAGCTAATAAGGTTAATGCTGTAGTTAATCATTTGCCCCATCACGCTAAAATGGGAAATTATGTGACTTTAATGTGGCATAGTGCAGAACTCACCAAAGAAAGGGTGGTTGGGAAGTGGCATTACACCTGTGGCCACTGCCACTTAAATTTGTGCAATGCAATGATTTCGCATTGCTTTGAGAGAAAGATTTTGTGATGGATTTACTGGGCATCACTGTACCAAGAACACTCTTCTGGTTTCCTTACATACTGCAGCCTCTCTGCATATATTCTTGAATTCTCTAACAGTACAAAGCTTTTCATTAATGTCTAAATAGGATTTGTGTGGATTCAGTTTCTTAACAAAAACTACTGTAAAGGAGTGTTGTGTGGTTCGTGTGCAGGTCTAAATTTTTATCTGAAATTAAAATATTTTATTAATTTAGTTTGTTTAATCTTCAGTAATGGACATGCATATACTTTGAGAATAACCACTGACTTAAAGGTGATAAAAGATGCAGAATGTGTCCTCAAATCTCTAGTGCCTCCCTGATAAGGGAATTCCTGTGGATGCTCCCAAAGGAACGTTCCTGTCCTGATGATGTTCAGGAGAAGCTGCTTGCGGAGTATATTTTTAGCTCTAACTTTTGTCAGTCTTCTTGTACTGGACTGTTTATACTGTTTTCTTTGAATATTAAGGGATCTCTTATTTCCGTGAGAGATTTTGCTTTTTTATAAACACACAAAGGCTGATAAAACTATGGACGGGGTTTATATATAATTTGTTATGAATAAATAAATATACATCAGTAATAGACATATTTCCAGAAATACTAATATTGGTCTCTCTAACTTTGAAGGCACTCATGTTATTGTGCTTGTCATTTCCAAAACCATTTCTGGAAGTTCTCTTTCGTGAATGTCTTTATCAAGTGTAATAAACCACAGTGACTGTGGCTACCAATACTAGCTAATGCAAATTTAGGCTTATACATGTATCATAGCTTCTCTTCACCCACCTTATTTACTATATCTGACTGCAAGACTTTGGCTTTTCCCAAGATTCAACAATGGCCATTAAATGCAAATGTTTAAGATTGTTTCTAAACATTCAGTCACTTATGACAGTACACCTAATGAAATTCGTGGAAGTGAGCTTCCAAAACTGCTTCAGAAAGTAGAATAAAAATGAGATGAATGCTCAAAGCAAGTAGGAACTATTTTGTGGATGAATAAGGGTAATAAAGTAGCTTTTATAATAATAAAGCTTTAAAATGTAATCATTTGTTATTGTGTTAGATCATGTCTTTTATTCTAAAAAACAGTATCTGCCAATTGAATAATGTAAACAGCCATATATTTCTGTTTATTAGATCTTGCACATTCAATTATTTTGTTTTTTATGGTGGGCACATTTGTTGGAAGTGGTATTTTATTTACTGTGGCTTGCAAGAAGAAAAGCTAGTAATACTTTGTGTGTAGGATAATAACTCTATAAGAAAATAAGCTCAGATGAAGGCATCGTGGCATTTTTTTGGTGGAGTTCACAAAAGTTTGTATGCAATAAACAATCAATATCATAATTTGTTCTTTTTATGAGGGCAAGAAAGTTAATTTTTAATGGATGCTCACTATTATTATTACCTACCATTAATTTATATGAACATTGTGCTAGTGAATTGTTAAATGATATCTACTTTTTAGGATCTAAATTAGGAACTAAATTCTTTTCAAGATATTTGTTATATTTCTATTACATTTTTTAATTTTCTAAAGAGTTCAGTGACAGCACTCTTCTCAGACATTTATCACCATGTCTCATGGAAATCACCTTCTCATTCATTTTTCCATTTCTACCACCAACTCGCAAAAGCACGTTCAAAAATATTTCACATATGTTTTTATGTGCATCTTTGCAAAATAAGCAAAGTTATTTTATGTGCTTTTTTCTGTATCTCAGTAACACTAAGGCTTACGAGCTATTTCAAAATTCGATGTATATTCTGGTCACACTGTTTTTAGAACATGAATTCAGTATATTTTACGTACCTATTTCTTTGCTAGACAATACCTTCAGAAACATGCAAAACAGATTCTTGAAGCTTTTGTTAAACCAGAGAACTTTAGTTAGATGGAAATAGGCAGATCCCATTTTATCTTCTATAAAAGATTTTGTTATGGTACTAACGTTTATAATTTTCTGGGATACAGTTTTCTACAGGACTTCCAGCTTGTCAAACAATTAACTTGCACATTTAAGTTATTTTGCTGAATCCTCTGTACATGTGGAATAGAATAGAGGTTCAAGTTTTTTTTCTTTTTATACATAGCAGCCCACCTTGCCCAGCTCCATTTACTAACCATTCTGGTGATTTCTCTGTATGCTACAACTAGCATCGTGTATCAAGTATTCATATTTACATAAGAATGATTCTTCAATTTATGTTTCATTTTTCTTTTCCCTTCACATTGATTTAAAACTGCCCTTTCAAGAAATAAATTTGATCTTTGTAAATTTTTAGTATGACACCATATATTGAGGCATTGTTTATTTTTTCTGGGGCCTTCTTTTATAAAATATTTAAAAATTTCATAATTTTCAATGTACCGTACAAATTTTGGAATAAAATATAGGATTATTACTAAAATTAAGATATTTTATTAGGATTTTTATTCTAACCTATTCATTATTGACCAGCATATTGTAACTCTTCAACTGATTTTTTGTGCTTGTATTTTAAGAAATATCCATTTTTAAGTACCACATATATTATATTATTTCGTTATTCATTTCCCAGACATTCATTTATTAAAGTACTATTGACAAGAAGTGTTTCTATTTAAGTTATAAGGTGATATTTTATGTACAAATTTAATGGGAGTGATGATTGCAATCAATCTAAATCCTGCATCCAGCACTACCTCACATGGCTATTTTGTTTGGGGAGGAGTGCGAACACTCGCAATCTAATAACTTAGCAAACTTGAAGAATATAAATGCTACGGTTTGAGTGCAGTTTGACACACACACCCTTGAGATCTGTACTAGGTCATTCAAGTCTATGTAGGGCCATTTGAACTCAGCAACGTTCTGCCCTAAGTAAGTTGTTTCTCTTTATTAAGTCAGTTGTCTCAGGTATCTTGTTATAGCAATAGAAAATGGATTAATGAAGAAAATGGGTATTCTTGACTTTGACTGTCAGTATATCTGACATATGTTGATAGAGATAAGCAATTATTTTGTGGAAAGAGTTAGAAGAGATTCACTGACTAGGTGAGGAGATGCACAGAATGTTTTTAAGGAGAAATATGTGGGTCCTTCCAGTGGATCAGAAGACTGAATGCTGACGATACACATGTGGATAATGAAGTTGAGACTTCAAATGCAAATGACAGTTCTATAAGAAACAAAGCAAAGGCTATCCTTACTGCACTGCACCAGAAGTGTGAGTGCATCGTGCCTATTTGCTAGGACTTGGCAGATAATCAAACTTCAAGGTGAATTGCTAGCATGTCGTATATATGGAGTAGAAGTCTT
Organism: Myocastor coypus; assembly: GCA_004027025.1. NCBI lineage: Eukaryota > Metazoa > Chordata > Mammalia > Rodentia > Myocastoridae > Myocastor > Myocastor coypus. The sequence goes on along the minus strand of PVJA010023951.1, from coordinate 20,155 downwards.
TCTTCTCTCTCTCTCTCTCTCTCTCTCTCTCTCTCTCTCTCTCTCTCTCTCTCTCTCTCTCCCTCCCTTCCTCCCCCCTCCCTCTTTTCCTTCCTTCCTTCCTCTCTTCCTTTCTTCCTTTCTTTCATTCTCTGGTACAAACCTTATACTTAAACCTTAAACCAGGGTCTCCTTACACAGTTCGGACTTATAGTGATCTTCCTACCTCAGCCTTCTCCATACTAGGATTACAAGCATGCATCACTATACCAGCTTTCAGGCCTGACAGGGCACACCAGGGGCGCATGGGCTGGTACAGTCCTGTGCTTGGCAGGCAGGTGCTTAGACAGCCAAGCAACCCCCAGCCTGGAATGGAAATTTGAAAATAGCTAAGCATTCAGGTTCTGCCTTAAATGTTCTTTCCCATTGGTATTCAGTTCTGGAGTGAGACTCAGTATAATATATGTGAAAAATGGAAAATGTTTTTAAAATTCAGCTTGACTAGGAAAAGTGCACAAGTGTGTAAGGGTACAGTTAAAAAATCTTCCAGGGAAGAATCATTTCAGGAGCGAATCCAGTAGTGTCTCATCCCCCAAGACCACTTTGAGACTCATTTTCTACGTTCAGATATTAAAGAACTCTCTCACCATGACACAGTTCATGTGAGCCCTGGTGCACTTGTGGTGCTGCAGACTCCCATAATTCTCAAGAGACCAGGATTTGGCAGGTGTTCAGAATGCTGAAACTCTAAGGTTCATGGAGCCTACATCCTAGAAGCACAAAGATGCTAAAGTTTGTCTGGTAGAATTCTGATGTCATAGTTGGCTTTGTGGCTTTAAACAATGTCCTTTAGCTTTACATCTGTGAGACAGGGATGGAAACACCACCTATAACCTAGATTAGCAAATGAGGAACTGGAAAATCTTCCGCTACCTGAAATTTAACATTCAAGCTTTAAATAGTTTACTTTCAGTAAGACATGCATCATTGGACACTTCAATTGATTTTAAGTCGGTTTTTCATTCGGACATCAGTGTTTGCTGACATTACTGTGGTTTTTTATACAGTACCAACACCACCACCTGAGGCAGGATGTAACAGCTCCTTAAATCATTGTGTATTTTGAGTGAATTAATACTGCATATTTGCTTTTCTCTTCCCCTCTTCTTATTTCCTTTTCAAATATATATTATTTTAAATCAATGAAATTTTAAGAGAAAATAGAGATGTTATTTATCAAATAAAAACTGGCCACCTGGCCATCTTTGTAGTTCTGAATTGGAGAACAGTCTTGAAACAGAGTTTTAGGATAGAAAACCTTTAGAACAACAGAATGACAGGACAGTAGAAAGAGTACAAACTTGCATTTATTATTTAGCTTCCTTCTCATATAAAATACATACCAGCTCCTTGTTATTTGTAAATAAATCTCTGAAGGACAGCTGAACTCCAAAGAACTATTGGTTTGAATGCTACAAAAATGCATGCTCTTAATACAATATTAAAAATCACCATGCCTGTACCTTGGATGGTCCCATGGAAACAAACAGGCGATGTGTGAAGCCTATTTTATTCTCAATGGTCTTTGCTTTCAATTTTTGGTATGGTTATAAAGTCCATTTCACTACCAAGAAGCATTAGCTTGCAACAAGAGCCTAAGCAGCATCAGAAAATAATTTTGGCCTCTGATCCTATCCTTTAGGTCTAGTTCTCCTCCATAAAAAATTTAAGTACTAGGCATGAACACTTGTGGGCACGGATCAGTCAGTGCCCACTCCAAATATGTGCAAGAGATAGGTAAAATAGTTTACCTAAAATAGTTACCTATATTCAGGGTAATTGAATGGCTTAGAAAAATGGGCAGGAGATTATTTTTCACAATGATTTTTATAAACTTTTATATTAATCACAATTTTTAGAAGAACTTACATTTTATTTTATCCCAAGGTAACCCCTAACAGTCTTAATTAAACTTTATCTGCTATTTCTATGGCATACAAAATACAGTTTTGTTTTAAAACATTTTACAATAAAGTATCCTTCCTTTGTTCTGGCATTTTTTTCTTGAATGAATCATAGCAGACTTTAATGTTGATTTCCCATGTTTCTGGCAAAGGTTGACCTCTAAGGAATTTCACCCTCTATGGCCATAGTACTCTGAACATGCCCAATTCCATCTAAAGAATTTCACCACGTACACATGTGTTCAGTCAGAGAATCAGTCATCGAATAGCTTCCTCTGTTAAATGGTACTAACGCTGGGATTCAGTGTATCACACAATTTTACAAAGGCAATAAGCTCACAGAAGAAAATTCTGAAAAGAGTCATGCAACTTCTAGATTGTAAAATATGAATATTTTTAATCTCAAAATAGAAGTAAAACTTATCTGAGGAATTAGAACTCCTGAATTATAAATAACTATAATAAAATATATCTGTCAAACAAGTTAATTGGGGATTAAAATTACTATGTGGTAAATCTGTGGGACATTATGACTGTATTTCTAAAAAGCCATTACCATTATTGCTTAATTATCTAGTTTTTTCATCTATAAAATATATTTAATATCATTCCTTACATATATAAACGAATTCTGAGTATTACTTTGATGTGATGGGATTAAGTCATCTGTAAAAAGAATAAGATTAGAGAGTTAAGTATATTCAAAAATACTGTGGACCACTCGGGTTTCATAAATTATTCGGTAGACTAAACGACTTCATGGGAATTTACAAGGTTTCTTTTCTAATCAATATCACAGAAACTGCAAAATCAAATTTGACTACTCCCATATGTAGTGAAACAAAAACAAGCCACCATAGCTATTGGTTCAGTAAAGACCACCACAAACTATAAACTATATCAATGAATTAATAAATTAAAAGACAAGTATTTTTAAGATAACCCACAGTATTAACTTGAATTTTTAAAGTACACATAATTTTGTAAGCTGTGCCTTTTTTCTATAGTGAGAATGCTTGGTTACAAACAAAATTTAGGGCCAATTTTCTTTTTTTTTTTTTTTTTTTTTTGTCTTTTTGAGATAGGGTCTCGCTATGCAGTTGAGGCTGGTCCTGAGCTCACTTTTGTAGCCCAGGCTGGTCTCGAACTCACACCAATCCTCCTGCCTCAGCCTCCCGAGTGCTGGGAATACAGGCGTGAGCCACCACGTCCGGCTAGGGCCAATTTTCATAATTAAAACTAATCTGACCAACTTTCACATATCTGACTTTTGAATTTGAAATCATAATGACACATTAGTTTGATTTTGAGAATATTTTAACTATTTTAGAAGCATCTCACAAAATGATATTAACAGATAACATTATAATTTATTGTTGTTCTTGTTGAAGATTACTGAACCTGAAAGATAATTTTGAAAGATATTTTCTTTTTTTTTTTTTTTTTTTTTTTTTGAGACAGGGTCTCACTGTGCAGTTCAGGCTGGCTTTGAGCTCACTTTTGTAGCCCAGGCTGGTCTCGAACTCACACCGATCCTCCTGCCTCAGCCTCCCAAGTGCTGGGATTACAGGCGTGAGCCACCACGCCCGGCTGATATTTTCTTTTCTGATAAAATTTTTAACTATTTTATTTAACAAATCACTCCCATAACTTACTGTAATATGTTACAGTATAAATGTAATGGAACAATTCAAAAAATGTTTTATGTTGACTAAGACCTATAATAAGTAAAGGTAATAAAATCAGCATTCAACATCTCTGAACTTTTTTATGTAGGCAAGCAATTTTCTAACGGATGCGTACTTTTCATCTTGCTCCACCCAGCATTCCTAACTTCAGACAGGCAAATGTGAGATTAAGTATTTCATAAACATATAACAAGAAAAAGCATGGGAATTATGCAACTTCTGATTGTATATGAAAGGCTTAGTTTAGTTTTGCTTTTAGATAATGCAAATGGTACTATACCAATTAAAAATAAGAGCATTATGTGCTTAAAACATCTTTTAAGCAGGTACTTTTCTATTGGCATGACTGGAACATGTGACAGAAGTTATGGCACATGTGTCCTCAATTCTTAACCAGAAATACTGCTAGCGCAGACTAATCAGAATTAGATTTTAGGAGTTTGAAAGGTTATAAAAATGATTAAAGACCAAAAAATGAGATAAATTAAATTATTTGATTTTGTTAGAATCTTAAAGACTCTTGAGCAACTGAGTCAGACACTGAGAAAATGGGCCCTATGTAATACAGCACAAGCTAAGCAGTTTTTCTAATTTAAATATGTGAATTATAACACCTGTAATCCCAGTAGTAGGGACAACTAAATTAGTGATATCATAGCAGTCAGACAGGCCAAGGCTTCTAAAGAAGACATTAGAGAAGATAAAAAACCATTGCATACCATATTCCAGGCCAGCCCCACTCTCAAACGCACTGAGCTGGCCACACAGTCTGGGCATGGTGGCACATGACTGTAATCCCATTGGGGACACTGAGACAGGAGGATCTCTATGACTCATAATTGTCCCATATTTTGTGAGTTGTGGCTTTATCCTTTAAGTTCTTCTGCTCAGAAATGCTTTCTAAGATGACATAATCTGTCATTGACTTATTTTAGTATTTCTTAGACATCACAGATTTGTTCATGAAGTCTTTACCTACCCATAAGTCAGAGTGTTACCTCTTCTATCTTCCAGTAGATTAAATGTTTCCACTTTAATATTTAGATCTTTGATGCATTTCATTTTCATTTGTTGCATGGTCAGAGATATGGGCCTTAGATTAGGCTTCACGATGTACAGAATGAATTTCTCCAGTAACATTCATTAAAGAAGCTGTCTTTCTTTCATTACAGTTCTTTGGCACATCTGTGGAAAAGACAAGGTTGCTAAGTGTCCTTGAAGTTTTTTCTGCATTTTACAATCTGTTCTGTTAATCCTCAGGTTTTTTTGTGTGGGTGTTTTTTAAATTTTGATTGTTTCTTTTTAGACACGACCATGTTGTTTTCCTACCATGGTGTCACATAACTTTGTCACATAACTTCAAATTGGTGATTGATATGTTTTTGGCCTTCCACTTGTTGACCAGAATTTATTTTGCTGTTCTAGATTTCTTCTGATTTTGGGCATATTAATTTTGGAATTGCTGTTTATGGATATTTTGGGTATTGTATTAGTTACTTTTTTCTCGTTGCTGGGACAAATACCCAACACTCAAAATGAAGGAAGGAAAGGTTTATTTAGCTCACAGTTCGCGGAGGTTTCAGTCCATATTTGGCTGGCCCAAGGCTGAGTGGAGCAGGGCGGAGAGCATCCAGTTCATGGCGGCAGAGGCAGCCAACCAACACAGCAGCAGAGCAGCAGCAACAGCCCGAGTCTGTCTCTCTGTCTCTCTTTATATTACATTCAGGCTCTCCGCCTTAGCTCCCGCCCTAGGCTACACCCATAATATCAGAAGTACTTCCACCCATAATCCCATCAGCACTAAAACCTATAATCCCAGGGATCATGGATCAAGTCTCAAACTCTAGAAGTCCCCGCCCAGTAACTCCATGAGGCTTTGGGGGTTCAACTAGACAAACCATAACAGGTATGCTATTGCAATATTGATTGAGATTGGACTGGCAGTTTTGAAATCATGTCCATTTTCACTACAGAATTTTTGTTTACTCCATAATAGTGACGTCTTTACATTTTTGAATTTCTTTTTGATGATTTTAGGAGCATTAGAGTTTTCATTTTATAGCTTTTGCACTACATTCATTACATTTATCCTCAACTATTTTATACTATTGCGAAAGTTATGGTTTCCATAATTACTTTCAATAAGCTGTTCATAATTTTAAAAACAATTTCTAGAACTCTACTTCCAAGAAATGGAACTAAATAGGTTGCATCCAAAGTAGTATACACTAGATTTGTCTCCAGTTCATTTTATATATGTTAGTAACATTAAAACAGTTAAATTCTTTAATTTTGCAGTTTTTATCATAATTTTATAATTTATGAAGTACAATCGCATATTGTCCTACTTAAATTTCAATGACAGTATTTTTATAAGTATACAGAAAAGAAAGAAGTTTGTATTGGTAAACACCAAGTTTATTTAATTCAGAGAGTTGAACAATATAGCTTTTATTCATTGTTTTATATACTTAGCAATTACATTTACCAACTGAATATGTATTATCATAATAGATAGGTATTTATCATTTTTCTCCCAGTCATGGACAATGTTGATGCAAATAACTACTGAATAAGGCTGTTTTAACTTCTGAAATTATTGTGTTTATATTTAACTTGGAAAAATGTCTGCATAACTTATTCCACTTTAGGCCCATCTATAGCTCACTTTTCTCTAATATGACTGAAATGATTCAGTGAGAATTAATAGCATCAACATTAAGTTAAATTTGCTGAATCCCATTTTCATTGGTTGTTACTTTAAATAATCTTTCTTGAGTTTAAAAGTACCTGTGACTTGCTTTTGACCAACTGAATGTATCAAAGATGATATCATATAGTTATATTATCCCAAGATTAGAGCTAAAATCTCTACTTGTGAATGTAAGTAAAGATTGATACTAAAGAGTCTCTGATGGCAAAAGTAAAAACAACAAACAATAATGACAATAATGGCAAAAAAAGAAATAGCAAAATTCCAAAGTCTCAGTTATACAGCTCTAAAGAACTAAGTTCTATGAACAAGCTGACAGAATTTTATAAGTGAATTGTTCCCAGATGTGACTGCAGCCTCATCAGAGCCATGAGGACAGCCTTGGGGCTCTTTGGACTTCCCTGTGCATTTCCTGGAATCTTGCTCAGAACTTGCAGAACTTATGCAAAGCCGGGCGTGGTGGCGCACGCCTGTAATCCCAGCACTCGGGAGGCTGAGGCAGGAGGATTAGTGCGAGTTCGAGACCAGCCTGGGCTGCAAAAGTGAGCTCAAGGCCAGTCTGAACTGCACAGCAAGACCCTGTCTCAAAAAGACAAAAAAAAAAAAAAAAAAGAACTTATGCATATGCTTTGGTTAATCCAATAAGTTTACAGTAATTTGATATACAAAATAGGATTTATAACGGTGCACAACTGATACTACCTACATATTTTTTAGCTACTGTACTTATTACATGTATAATAAACCATCTTTGGCATTAAACTTTGTGTTCCTGTATGTTGGTGTATTATTCCACTCTGTGGGGACATGAATTCCAAAGGGTTAGCATGTTTATTTTTTGAAATTTTTCTCTATAAAACACACACACACACACACACACACACACACACACACATAACCTAAATAATTTTAGCCATTTTTATAAGATAGATATGCTAATACAGTAGTTACATTAATGAATAAAGGATTGATGATGAACTTGAAGTTTGAGAAGACTACATGACAAACCTAAGATATGAAGTAAATAAGTGAGCTATATAGGCTGTATTTCTTCTATTATAAAGTAAAACATACAGCTGTAATTTCATTGCAGGAATTGTGTTGTACAGTGACATAAAATAATAGTTAATATTTTTGTTTGTTTGTTGTAGTTTAGGGAAGTACTTACAGAGTGTTCTCACCAGCCTGTTTACAGCCTCCGAAGAGCTGAGATCACAGGCTCAAGCCACCAAGGCCACTCTCAATTTCCCTCTCAGTGTGCCCTGGGGGTGGGGCCAGGACTACAGGCCAGGGGATGAACCCCTGGCCTCTGTACCTGCTTGCAGGTGTTTTAATCTGTTGAGCTATTTGGCTGAACCATTACTTAATATGTTTAAGGGTGTGTCCAGTGTACAGTTTTTCTCAATGGGCCTGAGCTTCCAGAAAGCTCCATTCTCAAATGTATACTCAAATATAGCAATCATATCATCCTATATACCTTTTATCATTTAAAGTTTGTTTTAGAGGCACATTTCAGTAATCATATTTTATGTTTTAATATAAAAGTATCTTGAAATTCTCTTTTGGTTTGAGACAGCAGTCTATATTTTAAAGAACATTTCTTTTCTTATCTACCCAACATTTATAAACTCTAAAACTTTCTTACTGATGCAAATCCATATAACAGTTCATTAAATTCTAACTTCTTCATGAAAATAATACAGACACTGATTTCCTGCTTTTGCAAATGTTTCTATTCAGCAGAAGCTGAATCTATTTTCTATTGCTAGGCTTTTCATTGCAAAATTCCTAACACTTCAGACAGGTTCAAACCATTCAGAAGAAAATGTCTACAGAATTAAGACACAGATGCAAGAGTGAAAAAACGCTATTTTTTTGTTAAAAACAGAAAATCTTGGGGCTCGGGAGATAGCTCTGAGGCACAAGTGCCTACTGGGCAAATGCAAAGTCGTGAGTTCGAACCCTGGTCCCACAAAAAAAAAAAAAAAAAAAATCTGGGATTTAATAATGTTTATACAGTATAAGAGAAATTATACTAAGTTGTTTGAACTCCACTGCCAAACTATAAACTGAAATTTTAAAAATCATATGCAGTCCTATGCTTTTATAATTAATATAACACATCAAAGTTGTAAGTTTCTAAAGAATATTTCCCATATGGAAGAACTACCAAAGGCCTTTAGCTACTGCAGTGTTTCATTTTGGAGAAAAATTAAACTGCAAGATATTACTACCTCTGGGTCATGTTAGGAATAACAATATTAAGGAAAAATTATACACAATCCACACTCAAATATTAGGCATTTGTTCTTCACAGAAGACAAGAGAACTCTTAAGGTGGCTTGGCTCTCACCAACAAGTGCTGCCATTTCTTTGTTTCCCTGAACTGAAATACATGAATTATGTATGATTTTGCAACAAAATATTTTGTGTCACGTGATCTTTTAGCTATCGTGTAACAAATAACCTTAATACACAAAGCCAACTGCTGTCTTCTTGTCATACTGTCATTACGCACATCTGCTAATGGGGTTCAGCCTTGCCTGTACTCAGGTATCTCTGTCTGTGCCATCAGCTGAGGGTTTCAGGAGATACCAGCTGACTTCTAAACTAAGACTCAGGATGTGATGGGTTGTTTCACTGCTGAGGGGAGCAGGAACTTGAGGTTTACACAGGGTAATGCTGGGATCCTCGCAACGAGCAGGAGCAGTACAAAAGCCTTCGAAGCTCATGGCTTGGTGCTGGCACAGCTCCCATTTTCTGAATTTTATTGAACAAGCATTATAAACCTCACCAGGAATGAAGAGATAGATAAAGTTGTTAATTTCTTCCTTTTTTTTTTTTTATTATTATGGCTGGCTCAGCCTGCCCTGGGCATTGGGGGCTGGTGCAGCATGTGGATGAAACTAAGGTCCCTGTGGTTACCTAAGCTTGCCTAAGCAGGTGCTTTGGATGGCTGAGCCATCTAGCCGGCCCCCAAATATGCTAATTTCTGATGGGAATGAAGAAAAGCACTGCATATGATGTGAATTTAAGAGTGGGTCCATATATGTGCTCATTTATTTTGCAGAGGACATGCCACCATGGCTTTCTAAGAATTTTGCTGTTTGCTAGCTTAGTTTTTATTTTCTCTAATCTTCAGGCTAGCTGCATTTTGCTGTTCGAAGTCCAACATTGTCAAGAAACAAATCAAAGCAAATTAAAAACCTTTAACATCCAACCCCTGCATGTAGTGTCAATGTTAGAAGACAGAGGAAAGCTGCCATACCACCCATTCCAGAGGACTGCGATTATTCCCTTGCTGCCTGCTTCCTCTCTCAAGCATTCCTGTTCTGCTTCACTTACCCTTGTCTGAGATTTAGAGCCCACGCAGCTGGGGTAGGCGACACAGGCTGTGAGTGCACAAACTTGGGATGTAGAGAGACTTGGATGTAAAGCTCGATGAGTCTCCAACTGTGTAATCATAGAGTTTATCTTCCTAATGCCTGTTTCCTTGTCTTAGAAATGGAGTTTATCGTTTTCTATTCACAAACTTATTGGGAGAACTTAGGTACAGTAAATAGTCTAACAAGGTTATGCTTTACAGCCAGCTTTTAATAGTCCCTGCACTTTTAAATGTTTTCTATGTGTATCTCTTTGATTATAGAATATCTTTTCAGGGGCCCGGCGGGATGGCTCAGTGGTCTAAAGCGCCTGCTTGGGAAAGCTTGGGCGGCTTCAGGGACCGCAGTTCGATCCCCGGCACCACATGCTGCACCAGCCCTGCTCTCGGTGTGGGCTGAGCTGGCCATAAAAATGAGTGAATAAACAAACAAAGGTTCTGAAACAAGAAAAAAATAAATAAATAAAATAAAAATTTAAAAAAAGAATATCTTTTCATACAAGGAAAACAATTTTCAGGCTACAAAATAGAAGTGTAATTTCACAATATTTAGATATGGGAAGGTTGACATTGTGCACACTCAAGAGGGTGTTCTATTCCAACTTTCATAATTTCTATCATTTTAAGGATTATTTCACAACTTCTTTATTTTATATAGCAATATAAACATATACTTATATTTTTATAGCTCAACAATGTCTATATTATGGCAAATAGTAAGAATAAAAAGACATACTGCTAGAGGTGATTACATTCTTTATGCTAAAGACTCTAGCGTAATTAATGTAAACTGGATTGATATTATTAATCCTTGATATATTGAAGGATATTGAAGTTATTAATACAAATGAAAAGAAAAGACATAAAAACTGACATTGACTAATGGGATACCAAAATATATTACTTGGTGCAGCGTAATTATTTAAGTGGTCTCCACTTAAACTGATAAGATTAGAGCCTACTCGTTTCCACAGGTGTGGCTTGGTAAACAAGCTTTCCACAAGCCAGAAAGAGAGTGGAAAATTTATATTCACTCCATCACAGATACCCCAGGTAAATCATTCAATCTCAGTAATGAGATTTAAAGTCTAATTTCATTCCATGTGGGGATAGGAAGAAAGGGACTGCTGTACAGCCACAGAGAAGTACTAGTAAGACTCTTTTCAAGTATATCTTTCCTCATTTAAATAAATGACTCCACACTGTGACTTCTGGGAAGAGTCCGAAAGGGCTTGTGCCCAGTATGCACAGGACTGGGACAAGTTGCCGGCTTAGGCGTCATTCGGGCGGTAACTCAACTCCCTTGAACCCCTGAAGCGGTCCATAAAGCTGCCTGTGTTCATGTGCTGTTGCAAGCTACAATTTACAGTGGGTTCCCCAATCAAGTAGATGGATGAAATGGAGCAGCTCACAGACTGTGTTGTAAACCCACCTAGGTCACTTCCTAGGAATGGCATTGGGTACAAAAGGAGGTCTTCACGAGTTTTCCGTCTGAGGTAAACATTGCTGCAACTTCAAAGTCCCGTTCTGCCTGCTGACAGTTCTCGCTTTGTGAACTGTGTGTCTCTTTGCTGTCACAAACGTTCTACGGATCCCCAGGATTGTGAACGTCCTCGCCGCATAAATTCTTGTACAGCTTGCTTCCCTTGACCTTGTCACTGCTTTGCTGCCAGTGTGAGCACTATGTTTCTGCTTTTTATCTAACTCAGCCTTAGCCTGAGGTTAGGACTCCTGCTGGTCTTTCACTCCCTGCCCAGCCCTGCCCTTGAGTTCGCCTCTGCTTTCTCCATGAACAACCCTCCCTCCTTTACCTTCCCTGACACGTTACATTCACTTTCTTGTATAACAAAAAAGAGTTGCTTATGTAATTGTATAAGTTACTGGTAGATTCTCAATGTGGAAGCTAATGCGTTTTGCATATTTAAATGTAAAGGGAACATTTACTTTGTAAAATAAATCATTTTAATTTCAGGACCCCATTTATATAATGAAATCCAATATACAAGCCATTTAGATTAAGTTCCTGCCTGCATCTAAGCCATTATAACTCTGTTTTAAAGCATTTCATTCTTTTATTTTAGAATGCTTTTATTATAAGCACTAAGTATAATAAATTTAAAGTTATGCATTGAAGACAAAATATTATGAAGAAGAATCCTATTTTACAGGACAAAAGTAGCATCAGTAGCATCTTATTGTTTGCAAATGTCATAATAAAATAAAATCATCTCTGTCTCATGCTCACGTTAAACAAATTAATTTTTAAAATATGAAAATAAATTAGAATGATGAAAGGAACTCTGGGAAAATAACGTTCCTCAACTTAAATGCAAAAGATTCCACTAAAGAGCAGAACACACTTTGGAGATTTAGAATATCAGTATGTCACTGACAATGACCATGTCATTTTTTAAGGAACTCAAACCATCCTGCAGACCTCCAGCTGCTATCCACGTCTGCTTTCTCATTCTGAGACGGCTCAGCGGTCTACAAAGTGCTTGCTTAGGAAAGCTTAGGCAACCTCAGGGACCGTGGTTCAATCCACAGCACCACATGCTGTGCCAGCCCCACGTCCAGGGCAGGCTGAGCCAACAACAACAACAATAATAATAATAATAATAATAAACCCTTTGCTCATTTCTTCATTCACTGAGTTTGGTTCAAATTTGTTTGGTTCATTTGTTTGCTTGTTCTCAGAGAAGCTTATTACCTCATCCATGGTACCAACTTTTCTCTCTCTTCTGGCTAACTAATTTTTCTTTAGACTTGTCACTACTATACCTTATGGTGGCTGTACAGGCGCATGCGTGCATGCACACACACACACACACACACACACACACACACACACCCCTGTATATTATGTATACTATTACTACCTGTACCACACATAAGAATATCGGCCTCACTGGAGCAGTAATTCTTCCATCAAAGAAAAGAAATTAAATAGACACACAATAAATGCACACATAATACAATAAAATAATTATTGAAGAGTATGCCCCTAACATTTTCCAGTAGCAGCAGCCATGCCAGTGGTCAGCTTTCCAAATAAGCACTAAGGATTTTGAGCCAGAACCTTGCTACTCAGCTATTTCATAGTTTAGAGTGAGTCTCCATCCATACCTGTTTGGGAAGCATTCAGAATGACTGCAAGTTGGAAACAGAGATTCCAAGTGAATAGAAAACGATTAATACTTTGCAGTAAGAGAATATTAAGCTACCATCAATTTAAAAATACTAATGTAAATAATCACAAAGAGATAGTAAAATTTAAGAGAGGTGACTATGTTTTAAAGATTAAACTCCAAAAACATTTCAGTCCTTACAGTCACATCATCTTATGATATAACAGTTATCTTCTTTGATTTTTCTCAGTTCTAATGACAACTACAACAATCATAGTTTTGACAGTATCTCTGTTTTTCCTGAACATGGCCTAAGTTCTACCAGAGAAAATTGTACATTACTGTAAAAAATATTAATAGTGGAGCATTTTTGTTATACAAGGCATTCTTAGAAGACATTTTCAAATTTTTATAATTATTTTCATGTTAATGATTCTACATAATTTTTTTTTTTTTTTGTCTTTTTGAGACAGGGTCTCACTATGCAGTTCAGGCTGGCCTTGAACTCACTTTTGTAGCCCAGGCTGGTCTCGAACTCACCCTGATCCTCCTGCCTCGGCCTCTCAAGTGCTGGGATTATAGGCATGTGCCACCAGGCCCGGCCCCTTTCTTTTTTTTTTTTTGTTTGACCGGGGTTCAAACTCACGACTTCGCACTTGCCCAGCAGGCACTTGTGCCTTGGAGCCATCTCCCCAGCTCCCCTAAATTGTAAATATTTAAAAAATCTAATTTTGTAGCTAAGCTTGTAATAGAAAATTGACTCAATCTATTCATTTTATTCTACATATATTTTAACTATATAGTTAACTAGACCCAATACATGCAGCACTCATTATTTCTGGATCTCCTTGAAACTCCCATGAAATAACCAGGAAATCCTGTCCTCATGAATATGAATTCGTTCATGAGCCTCTTGCATGCTTCACATTAACATGACCTTATCTCTGGATAAGTATGTCCAGCAATGAGTGCACTTAGCCATTGAAGGAAGTCAAGTTTGTCTTGGTAGATGATAATGCTATTATGTTCTTCATGATTATGTTCATGGTTATTATTTCTTTCAATGTTTTCTTTTTCACAGTTCTTATTTTGATACAATAAACTGAAATAAACTTATCGTCATAGCAATTCTTGACTTTCCATTTCATGTTATCAAAGATATTCATCAAATTGTGCAAACGGCCTCACAGACCATCTGAACACAATTCCCTTGACCTTATGAAGCAGGAACTCTATATTCACAAACAATTTCCCACTTCTACATTCCACTGGCTGTTGGCAACCACTTATATCATTTTTTTTCTGGTACATAAAGCATGAGATTTATATATGTTCATGGGCAACCAACCCACTTGGTACCTAACAAATGCAGCATACATTGTTATGATATTTTAATTAGGAAAAAAACACTTCTTTTCTCTGTACACATTTGTTTTTAAAGTTGCAACACTCATAATTCTTTCTTGTGGCTTCTTAAAATTCAGTGCACATTCCATTTCCCATGCATTTGTGCCTCAGTCATCTTAAGCTTCTCTCAGGGCTCATTGGTGAACTCCTGCCCATTTTTTCTTCCTTCCTATGCTTCCCTGTAATAGGCATTTTCTTCTTTTTTATTTTTTGCAATATTATTATTTTTTAATTTGGGAATAATTTTATTGTTATTATTATTATTAATTATTATTATTTAGCATTTTCTTCTTGATAGCAAACTGAAACATGACCAATACATTTGTCATGCAGCACTTGCCTTTCTATGTCAAATTCATTTCACTTAATAGAATAAATTCTAGTTCATCTATATTGTGAAAAAATGGCAGGATTGTATTCTTCGTAAGGCTGAATACTATTCCATGATGTGTATGTAACACTTTTCCTTTATCCCTACATCTATTGATAAACACATAGATTTTTATTTCCTCAGGATAACCCAGTAGCAAGATTGTTGAATTATATAATAGTCCTACTTCTAAATTTTGAAAAAAGCTTCATTCTACTTCTATAATGGCTATACTGGCTAACATTCCTACCAACAGTGTGTGATGGATGTTTACTGCTTCATTGTTCTTTGCTTTTTGTTTTCATTTAATTAATTAATTTATTTGTTTATTACAGGGTCTCACTATTCAGCTTGGACTCACAGTGACTCTCCTGTTTCAGCTTCCCCAGCAGTAGGATTACAGGAATACACCATCATGCCCAGTTTCAGTGGCCAGCATGGTCTTCCTGGGGTTCCAGGGCCAGCACGGTGTGTGGTACTGGGATTATATGTTGGTCCTTACACTTGTCAACCAGGCATTTAGATTACTGTGCTATCTCCCTCATTGTGGATTGAATTTTTATTTCTCTCATGTTTAATGACATTGACCTTTTATCATAAGCCTTCTGTCCATTTTTATGTATTCTCTTGAGTAATATCTATTAGGTTCATATTTCAATGGAATTATCAGTATTTTGAAATTCAGCCCTTGAAATTCTTTCTATGTTCTGGATATCAACTCATTCTCCAAAGTGTAGGTTGTAAACATTTCGTCATGTCAGAAAGCCAGTAACAGGCCTTCCCCAAACATGACCCATGAGAAACCAGCCATATCTTCAGAGCTTTCCTCACCCTGAGCACTGCTTGCACAGACTTGGTCTTGTTAGTTTGTCACCCTGACTCGGGGCAAAGGTGCATAGAGAAACAGAGATGGTTCAACATGCAGGCAGACAGCAGGCTCTTGCCTCTGTGTAGGAAGAGGACTCTGAGGCTCTGACTTCTCCTCCTGCCTGCAATCACCCAAACACCAGTACAGACAATTAAATTAGCACAGGACGGAGTTGCTTTCAATATCCATTTAGTACATGCCCAAGTAAACAACTTAATCTCAGCTGTATAAACTTTATCCAAGAACCTGCAACTAAAACTGCAATGTGATGTCCTTTCCCTTTGTCCTCCTCAGATGGGAGGCCAATTGGACCTTAATATTTCCCTGGTCCCCCACAGTGTCCTATTACATCATTGTTTATTCATTCTTTTTTCTTTTTCAGAGCAAAATCTTAATTTGATGGAATGTTTCCTACTTTCTGCTTTTGTTTCCTGTATTTCTGGAATCTCATCTAAAATTTCCTACTTGTTTCTACATTTTCTGCCCTATGATTTCTTCTAGTAGATTCATGTTCACTCTTTCACTTATTTATGTGTTTAATTTTTCCATGATTTTTGCATCTAGCAGGAGATAGTGTTTTAGTTTCATTCTTCTCTGTGCCAATATTTACTTTTTTACAGAAAAATACTGAAAATACTGTCTTTTCTCCAATGTGTATTTTTAGCACAACGTTGAAAATCAATTAGCTAAAGGTGTGTGTTAACCCATTGGCTCACATTTTGTCACCTCCTACTTTTGAATTCTGTATTAGTTTCTCTTCTCTCGTTGCTGGAACAAGTGCCCTACACTTAAAATCAGGAAAGGAAAGGTTTATTTGGCTCACAGTTACTGGGGGTTTCAAGACACTGTCCCTGCTCTACAGGGGCTAGAGGAGAGGCTGAAATGCTGCCTTGCCCCGGATGACCCGTCTCCACATCTTTGAGGGAGTCTACTGGCTTGAGGTGGGCAGCACAGGCTGTCAGTTTAATGGTTCACCCTCTCTGGCCGCATTCCTCAAGCTCTGCCCTGGTCCTCTGGCCCCAACCCTCAAGCCACTCACTGCTCCTCCAGCTGCAACTACCCCATGCTTTACATGAGGCTTTGGGGGATCAACTAGATACAGACCACATGACTAGTACTTGCTTAAATATGTAATCTAAATATGTGGCATATGTAGAATTAGGCAGGATTTGCATTCAATAAGGAGCTCATTTTGACCTACTGCAATGTTCTAGGTTTGTCCAAGTGCAGTATGTGTCAAAATTTCTATCAGCTTTAAGTTGCAATAGAACTCGAGTGTATGAGTAGGTCACTTTTAATAATCCATTCATCCGCTAAGATGGGGTCTGCTTGCACCCATCTTTAGATGCTCTTTAGTACTTCCAGTGCATATTATGAACGTTAGACACCTGGGTGTCTGGTTTACAAATCACTGTGGGATTGAAGACCATTCAAAAATCAATAAAGAGCTAGCAATCACATCATTATCAATTTCATTCATAAATTCTAAATTTATACTTAATATTCCAGTATTCTATGCAGTGAGTGTAATAAAAGAATAGTTTATGTGCAATCTAGAGAAAAGTTAATCCAATATTTGCTAGCGATGCATGTGTTCACGGAAAGAGACTATCCAGAGCCAGCTCCAAATCAAACTTGTTTTAACTACACATAATGTATACCATATGTCATATATCACATTGTATGTGATCATATATTATAATACATATATGTTATAAAATAAGAGATGTAATAAGGAAAAAGAACAAAAATATTACAATCCAGTGTGGACAAATTATCTAAAATTACATTTGACTTTGTCCAATTGTCTTATATGTTTTGTATGTTCTTTGGTCCATTAGTTTGCTTTTCAGCTTGTATATATGGAAAGTTAAATTTATAAAGTCTTATAAGATAAATAAATGAACCTGATGCTGGAAAAATAAAAGCAGAGTGCACGGAAGGCAGAAAGCAGGGGACTGAGATGTCCTCCGTATATGTACCAATCCCCACTGGTGAGTTTAATCTTCATGACAAAGATTTCTCTTTTTCTTGGCTAGGTCAGGCTGCCTTCCAACCAGTCTGCAGTGGCTTGTGGAGCTGGGAACTGAGCTACAGCCTTGCCTTGGTTGCCTGATTTTACTTGCCCAAGACGCGCTTAAAACTACTGTGCTATTCAGCAAGGCCCCCAATCTTTACAGACTGGAAACATGGACTAATAAAAATTTAAAATGAAACCACAAAATGTAAAGCATGCTTTTTTTTTTTTTTTTTTTTTTTTTCCCAAAGATAGTTTTGTTTATTCAGTATCCCTTGCGGTTTTACATGAGATTTACAATAAGTTTTCCTTTTTTGTTTTTTTTAATGAGTTTTCCTATTTCTGCAAAAAATTATTTAGATTTTTATACTTTATTTACTTCTATCTTGCTTTGTAATTCTTAACTTTTATTTTATGTTTTACTATTATTCAATCAGTGCTTATTAGAAGCATATTAATTGATTAAACACTAACTTCTTAGGTGATTATTTTATCTCTCAATTCATTTAGTATGTTACTTCTTGTTTAATCATCTTTAGCTATCAAGTTGTAATTGTTAAAATTTGAAGTATACCTGTGGGGGAGCTGCAGGTGGAGACCACCATGGTACTAAGTTCTGCACAAGGGGATAAACATGACCAGTTAATACATTTATTTATCTTATAAGACTTTTTAAGTCTTTGCTATTGAACTTTAATACATGAATGTCTTATTTAAGGCCTTATAAAAGAAAGACAACAGAAGGCCTATCAGGCCGAGCCCAGAGGGCTTTGGTGGAATTCTGACAATGCTAAATTAAAATCGAACAAGACTAACCCACAGTTTTTCAGATATTTTGGGCTAAATAATTCATCAAGTCTTATAAGATAAATAAATGAATCTGATACTGGAAAAATAAAAACTTTAGTAACTTGCTGGAAACAGTATTGTTATTGTTCTCAGGGTTTTTTTTTTTTTTTTTTTCACAAGATAACTCAAAACTGAAATTCCTCAGTAACTCCACAGTGAGGAAAAAAATGAAGAAAATTTTGATGTACTCTTTAAAATAAAATTAAATATTGCAGATATCAGCACACAGAGTTAATCAAGATGAAAATTCTAATAGCTAACTGCTATTTTCCAAAAATCTGAAGGAAATTATGAGCCATCCTGTATATGCACTTATATGCTTTTCCCTTCTTCCTTCTTTCTTATCTTTTCTCCTTTACTCATTTTTGCTGTTCAGTCCTTAAGTTCAGTTTCTTTCTGTTTTACTATATTTATTACACATTTCAGGTTTTATTTATTCTGTCAGGTTCATACACTAGGGAGACGGTATGATGTTTACACATGTTATTCTGATTTATTTCACTTATAAGTATAGCCTCTAGTTGCATCCAATTACCTAGAAAGGATCTGAGTTTTTCATCTGTTCTTTGGGTGATGGAAATTTTGGTTGTTTCCACAATTTGGCCATAATAAATTATGTAATATAAAAAAAATAAGTTGTAAATAAAGGTATCCATCACAGTATATTTGGTACATGTTAACTCTTGAAATTAAATTCTTACTACTTGAGGATGGAGCATAACAAAGTTTTCTGTGAAGTAGTGTTTTTTTTCTGAGAAAATTTAGGTTTTGGTTAGTGTTTGGGGATTGATTTAGCTACTTTTTGCTCATTGCTGGGACAAATACCCAACACTCAAAATGAAGGAAGGAAAGGTTTATTTAGCTCACAGTTCATGGAGGTTTCAGTCCATATTTGGCTGGCCCAAGGCTGAGTGGAGCAGGGCGGAGAGCATCCAGTTCATGGCGGCAGAGGCAGCCAACCAACACAGCAGCAGAGCAGCAGCAACAGCCCGAGTCTGTCTCTCTGTCTCTCTTTATATTACATTCAGGCTCTCCACCTTAGCTCCCGCCCTAGGCTACACCCATAATATCAGAAGTACTTCCACCCATAATCCCATCAGTACTAAAACCTAAAATCCCAGGGATCATGGATCAAGTCTCAAACTCTAGCAGTCCCCGCCCAATGACTCCATGAGGCTTTGGGGGGACAACTAGACATAAACCATAACATTCTGCCCCTGGACCCCCAAAGTCTAATACATATGCCTTTTTACAAAAGACATTTTAGTCCATCTGGAAGAGTTGCCAAAGTCACAATAATTTTAACATTGCTGAAAAGTCCAAATCCCAAGTTTCCTTGAAGATCCAAGGCAAATTTTCATCTGTGAGCCCCTGAACAATAGAAGAGTTAAACGTATCCAACATTCAAAGGCATAAGATAAACATTACAATTCCAAAAGCGGCAAACAGGGTAATGTAAAACATTGGGACCAACACATGTCCAAAATCCAGCAGGATAAACATTAAAGCACATAGTTCCAACTGGAGAATCCAAAACAGTCTGCACTGAGTTGTGAGCATCATGCAACTCTGCTCCTACAGCACTCTTGGTGGTAATTCCCATGGCTTCTCTCTTAGGCTGGCTTTGCACCCTCTTAGCACAATCCACGTTCTTGGATTTTCCAAACTTCTGGGGTTTCCACTGAATTGGCTTCTCACTCTCTGCTTCACACACTGCCCTCTCAGGAGCACACTGCCTGGCCTCCCAGGCCTTCTTCTAAAATCGAGGTGGAAGCCTTCTTAAACTAACA
>PVJA010023950.1:7514-32464 GCA_004027025.1 Myocastor coypus | reverse complement strand
CCTCTCCTCCTCCTCCTCCCCCTCCTCCTCCTCCTCCCCACCCTGCGATTCACTGCCCTCCTCAGCATTTCTTCTTTAACAAAAATGTCTTGGGCTGTTGAGGCAATGGGTGTGGAGACACACACAAACACTTTAATTGACTTATTAATTCAAACAACTGGTGAGTTTATTTTTCAAATATCCAGCATGCAGGTGAATAGGCTTTTTAAAAAATTCTTCCCTGATGATACAGTATAATTTCTATGAAATTCTGCATCCCGAGTCATGAGTGTGCTTGCCTCTTTAGAATGCATTATTTATCTAAGCGATGGGACAGCCCAACTACATACGCGTGAACAGGTGGATCCCTGGCCTTGCACCTGACTCTAGTCTCCATTCTCAACGATTTTGATCACACTCACGAGGAGACGGGCTCACTCAGAAAGTGCTCCTGGCATCCTGGGATGATCAAGAAGGGGGTTCCCCAGAATCCCCTTTTGCCCCATAACCTTTGTAATTGTAACAATGAACAAGCGGCCCTATAGGCAAACATTTTCTCATTGTATCGTAGATCAGTAGGGGTAAACTCTAATTCAGTACTTTGAAGAAATGGTATTTCCAAAATTGCCTCTCTGCGGCCCTTATTCAAAGAGCACATCTTTGCAGTACTTCAACCCGAGCACAGCAAAGCACGGAAAGTATACTGAATCAAATGGAAGGATTTGGAGAGGTCTGGAAGAAAGAAATTAAGGAAACCAACACAACAATGGTGGGGGAAAAAAAAAAAAAAAAAAAGAGTTCTTGGGAAGTAGAGCGGAAAATTATTTAGATGACCATGTACTTTCCGGATTGTTTACAGGCATGAAGCTGCACACAGTGCAAAGAACACTGGGCTCAGTGACCTTGGGCCCAGTCCCAAACCTCTCAGTCCTTCAGAATCTTCGAATCGCACAACACCCAAAACAGAAGGATGACGGTGCCGGCCTTGCTACACTGTCCAGCAGATCAAGAGCACATACGAGAGCCCTTTGAAAACTGCCCTGTGTGATGAAACACCAGAAATGGTATAAAGTTCCTAATATGAAAAGGGTTTGCCGAGCACTTTAAGCAACCGGGTGCGCAGCAAAATAAAGGAAGTGAGGAACTTGGAGAGAGCTCAGAAGAGAGCCGCGGAGATGATTAATGGGACAGAAAATGAAAACCATGCTGAGGAAAGGTTAAAGGGACCGAGTTCATTCTACTTGGAGAAGACAAATCTATGGGGTAGTTCAATAACTGTTCGCAAGCACACCCAGCCTGGTACCCAGCTACCCTTTCCAATGGACAGAGAAGACAGTGTCATAGACTTGTCTCTGGTGGGCTTGACCTGTGAGTTGTAAACCACTTCGCATGACTATGAAGGCTCGTGATGGGTACTGCTTCATACTTTTTTTCCATGCCACAAATCCTAACTGTAGGTATTGCAGGGACTCCCGCAGCTGGCCTGTGCCCGTGTCTACCTGAGCACTGAGGGGAGAAATCTTAGTGGATATGCGTTGTTCTCTACTAATTGTTTTTCACACAGTCATTCTAAGAAATAACAAAAATAGTAGCTACCCTTATGTGTTTACTCTGTACTAGGCAGTTTGAGCTAGGAGTTTTACGGCAGTATTTCTTTTAATGGGGAAAGGAAATGGGGCATGAAGAGGATAAGAACCTCGCTCAAGGTCATCCAACTAAAGGAGCAGAAGAGCTAGAATTCTAAGCCAGGTCTAATCCAGAGCCCAAGTCTTTACTTATATAGCAAACGGTTTCTCTATGGGAAAAGATCCGCAAAATATAGTCTTCAGAGCTGATAAGAATAACAGAAGCTAAATATGTATTATTACTATTTTATTTTATTTATTTCATAAAAGCTAAATATGATGAAAGCAAACAGAGAGGGCTCTTTCCAGAAGCCAAGAGTTTTGTCAAATTTCAATATAATTGATGTTTATGAAATAAACTAGACTGCCTCAGAACTTGACACCTTGTGCAAAGTTATCTGCACAGCTGGAGATGATCTAGATCAGCAGCCTTTCCCTGGCCTTCCTGGTGCAGAGGATGTCCAAGTCCTCTTCCTGCAATTACTTGTAGGAGGGTTTTTCCCCCTGTACTTCCTCTCTATTCCTCTCTATGCAACAAAACTCAGATAACATATTACCCTGATTTCTGTAGAAATCACACATTCTTATATTCTCACTATTTCCTATAATCTGATTATGGTGCATGTGCTTTCCAATTAGGCTTTTCAGCTTCCTTTTTTTTCCAGAGAGTATGCTAGGACACAAGCCTGAGAGTATGTGGTGCTTAGAGAAGAACCACGCTGCTCCTGGGAGCAGGTAGAGTTGTTGTCCAGAAGAGTTAGAAGTAGATTCACCGCAGGTAGGAATTAGAAATCAGGTCCAGGGGCCCGGCGGGATGGCTCAGCGGTCTAAAGCGCCTGCTTAGGAAAGCTTAGGCAGCTGCAGGGACCGTGGTTCGATCCCCGGCACCACATCCTGCCCTTGCCAGTCCTGCCCTCGGGGTGGGCTGAGCCGGCCATAAAAATGAGTGAATAAACAAATAAAGGTTCTGAAACAAGAAAAAAATTAAAACAAAACAAACAAACAAACAAAAAAAGAAATCAGGTCCAGGAGAAAGTCAACTCTAAGGTCAAGAGTGGAATGCCCAGACCTTCTAAGGGAGAGGCGGCCATCAAACAAGAAGCCAGAAGCCAAGGAGAAGGGCAGAGCGCATGAAAGAGTAACAGGATTCACAGCCCCAGGCATCAACAAAGCAGGCAATGACAGCAAGGCCCACTCGTATGGAGACGTATGGCACAAAGATGCTTCCAAGGTGGAAATTCGGAATTTGGCCACACTTGCGTTCTTTTCTTGGGAGGGGTGTGGTAATCAAACTCAGGACCTTGCACTGCACCACTAAGCTATATCCCCAGCCCCTACAGTCATGTTCCTTGGTTCCTACGCTCCTCTGCTTGCCTAGGAGAAAAAAAAAAAAAAAAAAACATGACATGAGCCCTATCTATTATGCAGGGGGATTGTGGGAAAAGTGTTGTGAATCACAGAGAATGAGCACTCAGGAGACTCCGGGGAGAAGAAGAGCCTTCAACTGACCATCAGAAGAAAACTGAATGACAAAACAGAAGGAAAAGCATTCTGGGAAGAGGAACAGCATAGGCAAAGACTGCTACCATTGGCTGTAAAGGGATTAGAAAAGGCAAAAGTCAGCGTGGATGGACAAGTAAGATGGAGTTTTTGGAGATATAAACTTCAATAGCTGAGTGAAATCTAGAAGAGCTAAAAATCCAAACAAAGGAACAGAAGCAAAAGTAATAGGAGCTCAGTTAGTCTATAGCCCATTTTCACTTGGCACCAGGAAAAGTTTCTAAGCCCTGCTGTGATGGGAAGACCGAGAGCAGTGCTCAGGGGGCCACTGACTAGAGTAACCCCAAGTTCTAGAGACAAACTCAGCACATAGGGCAGTGCTCCATGAGCAGCACAGAGGATCTACAGACAGAGAGGACCGCAAGGAAGCCACGTATCCAGCCGGAGGTCAGGGAAGGACCCTAAATAGGAGGCAGAAAAATATAAAAGTCCAAAGGTACTTTGACGGAAGAAACAACAAACCAACAAAAGCGTCTATAAAGAATTTGGAAGAACAAGTAGCAGCTTCAACAAAAGTAGGCATGCGCCCCAAGCTCCAGAGGGAATTTCATTCAGCTGGCCCTCCAGGCAGAGCACAGAGACCCTGCGTCTCTGATTGGTGGGTAGAGGAACTGGGAAGAAAGCATAGGTGACCCCAACCTTGGAACACAGGGTTAGGCTACCCTGGGTATCAGTGATCTAGCCTGTGGATTCTGTGTTAATCTGAGCCCTTTGTCTGCTACCTACATCATCATTGGAAATTGTATTATTTTTATCAAAAATGCCATGTCTGTGGTAGGTCATATGATGATATGTTGTATCCTATGAGAGATACATATATACTATAAAGGTTCAATGTGTTAATATCATTAGCAAAGATGCTCTCATTAAGTTATGTATTTAGGTTAGCTAATTAACATTTCAGCATGTCAGAGACCAAAGAGTTCAGTGCTAAAGTGAACATTTTAAAGCCATGCTCGGGTTTAACCATGGGCCTTGACTGTCCCAGCGAGTGCGATGATCACACATCCATTTGCTAGTTCATAAAGCAGAGAAAATGTCACAGTGGGTTGGGATGAGAAGGACCCAAGGCCACATGTTTCAGATGATCAGTGCAGCCCAGCTGTGGCGGGGGCTGGACCCTGGCCTGCCCTGGACAGGATTTGTAAGATGGAAGCTGTGAAGCTACCACACTGGCAGCGCTGGCCCAGAGAGGGAGGGAAACTAAAATCGGCTGGTGGGGAGTCCTGCAGAGCTATCAGGGACACTCCGACATGTTGAGCCTTTCTGGAGCAAATGACATCTTCTGTAAGACTATCATTTGGTTAGAGTGATCTGTAAGTCTATTTATGTACAGCAGCAAGATTACACAGAGACAGGCCAAGAGCACACGAGTGCTTCAGAAAGATCTTACCAGCGCGATGACGTCAGGTGAACTTGGGAAGGAACATATTTGTTTTTCCTCGTATAAAATAATTCCATATCACACAGGTGAGAGGCACACAACAACACCTGTTTTTGAGACAAATGAGAACATCTTTAACACTCTCTACCTCAGGTATACGAGCTTTGCTTTGTAATAACACAAGCGGTCCTGGCCTTAAGTTAAAATCATTTGTTCTAATGTCAGTACACTGTAAAATCATTGTTGCCTCTAGGAAGGAAGAATTAAGAGCTCATCTCTTGACAATTACATGAAAACCAGCAAAAGAACCCTGAGCTATGTCCCATGCTATTATTGACACCTCTCCTTTAGCCACCAGAGGATTATCTATTAGATTCCCCATGGCCCAAAATCCTGAGCAATTTCCCAGCATTTGGAAATACCAACAAATTTTAGTAGATTCAACAGAACTTAGTTAAGAAATTAAAAGAATTTTCCTACCATATTGGGTTCTGTCTTCCAAAATCAAATGGAAATGACTGCCTCGTGTTCATTCTTTGGATAACTCGCTCCTACTGGGTGTGCCACTGAGGGCCCAGGAGAAGCCCACATTGCAACAGATTAGGTCACAGCTCTCTCTCTCTAGGTCACCCATCTCTCTTAAGGACTGCGTACATTTGACCACCGCCTCCCATTCAAACAAATACAAACTGGAGCTCACAGACACTACATGGTAGAAAGACCACGGGTGTCCCTGATGCTTAAAAAGTGCCTGGGATGCTTCTGTCTTCCTGACCTCACTTTGTCCCACTGGCCCCCTCAGGATTTCCCTTCTGGCTACACTGGCCACTGGCACACCAGGAAGCATTCATCGCTCAGGGCCTGTAAGCCTCCTTCCCACTTAAGCTCTTCCTCTAAAACAGGGCTCCTTCCCTAAGCTCCTTCAGGGATCTTGATGTGAGATCTTTCCACTGAGTTCAGAGTAGCCCCTGTTAGTCCACAAAAAGCAGCTATCTGACTTCTGCTGCTTTCCATTTCTCCCTGGCACTTAGGACCCTCCAAAGGTGGCATATTTAACTTCTATGTGGTCACCATCAGGCCCTACCATAAAAACTTGGTGAGAGCCCGTATTCTGCCTGCTTATTCACTGTGCTACTCACAGCAACTAGGACAAAGCGTACGACACAGGGAATATAATTTCTAGGTGAGGAAATTAGAAGATGTTTGAGAAGAAAGCTCATCAAAAGGAAAAAAGAAGAAGTTCCTCCAGCTTTGGAGTTCCTGTGCCCTGCTGCACACATCCAAACACAGCGAGTGAAATGCACTTCTGGAGGCTGACTTTCTTTCTTAGCCTGTTCCATAAAGTATTTGAAACCAGAAGCCTTAAGAGATAAAGCTTGCTGAGGTAGCTTGTGATATGCTTGAAATGTAAGTAATGTGGCTGTTGGTGAAGGTTCCCTTGGATATGGTGAAATAACCAGTTGACTCTCATCTGATAAGGCCACAGCCCCTGGGACAAGCCCGATAAGAAAGGGGACTGCATCCAAGGGTTGCATTTCAGAAGCCCTGTGGCCACCTCCCAACAAGAGCTGAAGGCAGCAGTGCAAGAAGCCATCACTGTACCTGCAGGGACAAGTTCTGGAAATGCCTCCCTCCAACCACTGGTCAACAAAGGGCTCAGCTGTCTCCAGGATCTCCCTGCACCCAACGCTTACCTACAATAGAAAGAAACTGCCGCCCCTAGTTCCCCTAGGGGTCCTTACACCTTCCCAGCCTCCACTTCAATCTCAGAAAGACAGATGTATGATGAGAATCTATGCATCAGGGCAAAATTCTCTCCACTCAAAAAAGTGCTTCTGGAACTCTGAAATCCTTCATCAAACTACTGTGCAGAAGTCGATAGTTAGAGTTACGTCTTTAAGGTAACATCAGCAAACGTTTAATGAGGGTAAGAGACTGCACACTACTGTATGGAAGGAGGGATGGACTACTGCAGACTTTTCAGTTTACTTGAACCAGCCAAGTCCAGTCATTATGCCCCCTAAAGAACATGAGAACCTCAGGACCAGTTTCTGAGAGGACCCATGGGTGAAATGGCATCTAACTTTAAGTTTATAGATAGCGAGATCTTGAGAAATCATAATAAAGTTTCCTGGTTTGTGTATAGGTGTCCCCCCAAAGCCTCATGCAGTCATGGGCAGCTTCTGGAATTCGTAATTGATTATTGTGGAAATGAGTGCTGCCTCTCCCCAGGGACAGGTGATTTGCATTTCAGTGTAAGGTAGGAAGAGAAGTTAGCTGCTTGAGCAGCTGCTGGCTCTCTCCCAGGGCTCTTGCTCTCTGCCTGTCACCATAGAAGGTTGCCCTCTGCCATGTGCCAGCCTGCTTTGGAGCCAGCTGAATACGGACTGAAACCTCCAGTAACCATGAGCTAAATAAATGTTTCCTCCCCTCATTTTGAGTGTCAGGTGCTTGTCTCAGCAACTAGAGGAGAGTAACTAAGACATCTCCTAAGGTGGAAAGAGAGACAAAGACAGAGACAGAGACAGAGATAGAAACAGAGAAATACAAAGATAGTGATACAGACAGAGACACAAAGAGAAATCCTTCCACAGGGACCCCAGGGAAAGTAGACAGGACAGGAGGACCTGGACACAAGCTTAATCCAAGAGGCTTCGGGGACTAAACTTCTCTCTGTGTATTTGGCGAAGAACATTTTAGTTAGGAGGCCAGGCATTGCCACTTAACTTAAATTCTGGCTTCTGGACCTTTCTGAATCTCTTACTTCCTTGATTTGCTATTTTCAAGCCGATAGGGACAGTGTTTTTTAATAAGATATTAAATGTATGCTAGGGGATGGAGACGTAGCCCAGTGGTTGAGCTGGTCTGCCCTGTAGGCCCTCGGGCTCAGTCTGAAACAGGAGGAAGAAGAGCAGGAGGAGGAGAAAAATGAGGGGAAAAGAAAAAGAAGTTCAGAAAAGAGGAGCAAAGAGAGGCTAAGGAGGAGAAGAAAAAGAAGAGGAAGAAGGAGAATAAGGAAGAGGAAACAAACAAGAAAGAGATGGGAAGGAGACCAGGGAACATGCTTGTGGATAAGCACCCAACTAAGAGCCTGGGGAGCCCAGCCTGTCCCTGTGCCCCTCTGTTCTCCAGGGTGAACCCAAACCTTCATCTCTTGGCTCACCACCTACACCAAAATGGAGCCTAGATGCTGGAGTAGAAAGTGTGGGACAAGAAGGAAAAATGGTACAACAGCGGAGGGAGGGCACTTCCATCAGAAGCCACCTCATGGTAAAAGTAAGCAACAGGTCACGTCCCCTCAGGAGAGTGCTGGATCAGGCACTGGCAACTAGAGCCCGCCATCAGTTTCTACGAGTTGTGTGGAAACACAGCCACAACCAGTTTCCTTCTGGTTGACAACGATTCTTTTGTGCTTCAGAAGTAGATATCAGTGGCTGTGATGGAATGTCTGACCCACAAAGCCAAATATAGCCATGATCTGGTTCCATCAGGACCGAGACCTCTGCTAGGACAATCCGTACCTTTTCAGAAGTATATAATTACTCCATGCTTTCCTGTTCTTTTCTGTTTCTTCCCTCTCATTGAATTGCTTGTGGTTCCTTCAGACCCATCCCCCTCACATTAGATGTGACATTAGAAGGCACATACCCACCTGTGGGGACAGGCTACACAAGCAAAAGTGAGCACATTCCACAGAAACGGAAGACAATGCGGATGTATCCTAAGAAAAGTAGTTCCGGGCTTTTCCTTTCCAAACCCTAGATTTTTATTTCTTCTCCAGGGTGTACTCTGTTTCTTCAACGATCACAGAGACCTACATAATACTGTATGTCTTTAAAAGGTGTGGAGACCCACCATGGCCCAGGCAGTGGGAGAGGGCCCTCTTGGCACGTTTTGCCCTCGGGAGATTGACCAGGCCTAGGCTCTGACTCAGCGCATAGGCCCGCCCACATCCCCCGCAGGAAAACAGGAAAAGCATTATGAAATGAACCAGAGCGCCCTACTCTTCTTAATGAGCCCTGACTTCTATTAAAGGCCCATAAAAGAACAATAATTACTCAGTTATTCTTTTCTTAATCTCATAGAAAATATTTATCTTAAAAATGAGATTAATTAGACTAGATGTGATGGCTCTTACCTATAATCAACACTCTGCATTTCTTTTTCTTTCTTTTTTCTCAGTACTGGAAACTAAACCAAGACTTTCACAGTGAGCTACAACTCCATCTCCTTCTACAATTTTATTTCTTTTTATTCTGAAGCAAGGTCTCCCTAAATCACTTGGTTGTTGGTTGCTCCCCCATCTGGGTTTGAATTTGTGGTCCTCCTGCCTTAGCCTCCAAGAATTCTGGAGTCACAGACTGTGCCACCACACCCAGCTTCAACTCTTTCTATAGAAACTTCCAGCGCACTGCACCACCCTTCTCTGCAGACCTTCTAGCTAGTCATGGGGCAGAATTTTCCAGAATCTCACAGGTGTTGCCTGAGCAAAGTGGAGGCCAGGCACTTCTGTCCAGCACGCCACCTCTACATGGTGGTCAGAGGGCCTAGCCATGTCCCAGCCAGAGTGGGAAAGCATTGTTTGCTTCGTAGAGCCAAGGTGTCTTGTGTCCTTTGTCCTGCAGGCTGCTTGCAAGCACATTCTTGTCCTCTTACTTTGGTCTTCTTCACTGCTCGCAAAGAGCCAATCACATGCTAGCACTTCAACCCTAGAAGACAACAAAGACCATTTTGTATAAATTTGAGCCTGATTCTCAACCTGTGGTAAACATTTTACGCAATCTCACATCATTCTTCAAGGCCAGAAAGAAAGATATAGATCAAAGTTTCTGAGACCAAGAGCTTCAATTAAAGAAATGAAGGAAATGTTACATTCATCATTTTCCTGATTTCTAATATTCACTAAGCAGATGCTACAACACCTCATGAAATCTATTACTCTACACTTCAGACAACTCACATTATTTGGCAATTTCAGGAAAGAAAAGGCTCCTAATTAAATCTTTCAGAGATGTTAAATTGTGAGGCTCTGAACCAAGGGAAAATAGCATACAGTCCCAAGTTCTTTATGTATCTAATCACATTTAACTTTCTAAACAAAATGTCCAAGACAGGCAATGGTATTTGGTCCATTTTTCTTTTCAGATGAGGGAAGAAAAGTTTAAGTTTTTTAATAAGAGGGAGAAGTGGGTCAGATCCAGGTCTGCCTCTCTCTGGGATCTATGTCCACTACCACCACCACCACCAGCACCACCACCACTCCTCCCTAAATACGTTAGGAGACCAGACAAGGAACCACAGAGTAGGATCCAGGCACATGGGATATGAATCCGCTCCCCCTCACACCTAGAGGTTTTCATTACAATGAAAATAAGAATGATGATCTTTTCTCTCCACCCATACTCTACCCAAGGAGTCCATCCCTTTCTTTGTGTTCTTTTTTTTTTTTTTTCTTTGTGTTCTATTATTTACCACAGATCCCAGCGTACGCGGAACTCAGTTCACCATTGACGTGCTGTCTCCTCTCTCTGGAATGAAAATAGACAGCTGAGAAGATGCCAAGTTTTCTGGAATCTAGAGATTTAGTATTCTCTCTACTTTTCTGTATTTACAAAATATTTATGACAAAAGAACTTCGTAAAAAAAAAAAAGGAACAGAAAGCCAAATTACATGAGCAGTAACCAGCATTTGCAATAAACACTTGCTATTTACCCCAGCTGTAATCTTGCTTAAGATCTTGGACAGCTGTAGGATCCCTTATCGGAAAGGCTTAGGTCGGGAAGGGTTTCAGGTTTTAGATTTTTTCCCAGATTTTTGAAATATTTGTGTCTAAACAGTGAGATAACTTAAATACAAAATTTAATACGTGTTACGAACCTTATGCACTCAGCCTGAAGGTGATTTTAGGTAATAGTTTAGTGTTCCCACACGCTGACTACAATTGGGCACATGTGATGAGGGGTGGAATTTTCCACTTGAGGGGACGTGTAGATGCCCAAAGAGTTTCCAGGTTTGGAGTATCTCAAGTTTTGGATCTTCACATTAGTGACCGTCAACCTGCATGTTTGATCAAAATCTGAAAACTATTTCTTGAAGCAATGGCTTAGTGTTAGGGCAAAATGAGAAAGAAAACAGCCTGTACAGCAACACAAACTCTGAGTCTTTAGGAAAAGAGTTCAGAAGACTGAAGCAGCAGTGTCTGAGTATAGTCCACAAGGACGCTGGCCAGCGTCTCTCTGCGGCCTCCACCCTTCTCACTGATGGGCTCTGCCCTTCGGTGGGCTCTGCCCTTTGGCGGGCTCTGCCCTTCGGTGGGCTCTGCCCTTTGGCGGGCTCTGCGTGCCTCTTGAAACTTCATAGAATTGACCTCTCTGTAGCCACGTGGTGATGGAGGGTCTGAGCCTTCAGCCCTGCAGTGGTTTTCTAGAAAAGGTGTGTGCGCGCGCACGTCCTCGTACACCTTCTCAGAGAGCAAATGACATGAGTTGTGCGCACCCTCTCTGCCTCCCTCAACAGAGAAAACTTGGGGTTTAGCCAGTTAATGAAACACAACAAAGAATCTTTGGAGGTTTAGTTTTTAATGAGGAATGTAAAAATAACATTTTTTAAACTCACTGGCCTCAAAAACAGATAAACCAAATGGAAGGAAAGCCAGACTGCTGGTAAGGCCACAGACCCTTGAGTTTCCCAGTTGCAGCAGAGGGAAAATCCTTGCCCTTACCCCTTTCAGCGGGCATCGGCATGCTGGCTGGGGCCCCTACATGGGGCTCCCCCAGAGCAGTAGCAGAAAAGACAGCTGAGGGGAGGCAGGATAGAAACAGGCTGCAGAATGGGAGCAATGGGAGCAGTGAGAGAAAGAGAAAGGAGGTTGAAAAGGTCGAAGCCGGGCATGGTGGCGCACGCCTGTAATCCCAGCACTCGGGAGGCTGAGGCAGGAGGATTGGTGCGAGTTCGAGACCAGCCTGGGCTACAAAAGTGAGCTCAGGACCAGCCTCAACTGCATAGCGAGACCCTGTCTCAAAAAGACAAAAAAAAAAAAAAAAAGAAAGAAAGAAAAGGTCGAAACCGATTCAGGGAAGAGGAAAGGGTTCCTGAAAAATCTCTCAGATTGGCAATTCCCTGTGAGGGTAAGAGGTATAGAATAAAATTTAGCTTAAAAACTTGATCTGAATTCTCCAAACAGATGGTCAGTCTAGGAACCCATGCACCATGGTTGACCTAAAAATATTTTTTAAATATCAAATCGAAATTTTATTCAGTGAGTCCTATGGATGCACTCAGGTCATTTGGCTTCCCTCACATACATGTGCATAATTCACTCCAAACCACAGGCCTTTTCCTTCCTTCTAAGAAATGCACGTCTATGGTCATACGCGAAAGCTCTGGACTCCAGCGCCTGTTCTCTTTATTGCATTCCGTTAGACACCATGAAAAACACAGAGGGCAGTGATATAAGAGAAGGTGATAGAGGCGAAGGCGGAGCAAAGCTGTCTTGGGAGCTGAGCAGGACCTGTCAATCACAAGATCCCAGGGCAACGAGGACCCGTATGTAAAAAGTTCTCTCAAGATCCTACATGATCAAACAGTATACAAAAGTCCAGACAAGATGGAAAGCCACTGTCCTAGGCGAGCTCATACAGTATCTTGTACTGAGTGTCCAAAATGCTGTTTGGCTCAGGTTCACTCTGAAAACCTGGTTTCTCCCTGCCTTTTACCTTGCACTTTTTCAGATAAAGTTTTTTGCACCATTATTCGTTTGCCTTGTCTAGCTCAGGCAAGAAGAAACTGGAAAACTTTTGATTGGGGCGCCATTACTAAAGAAACTGTAACAGCAGGTCTCGCGCTCATCTGCTTTCTCACAGGGATGTCTGGGGGAACACAGGAACTCATCAGCCACATCTTACACACAGAGCTGATGGGAAGGGTGGAGTCTGTGAATGGAAGTAATTAAACTCATCAGTCAAAGGCAGAGAAAGAGAAGAGCTAGCCAGTAGTCTATTAGAATAGGAAAGGCTTTTTTCTTAATGGAAGTATATCATGAAACTGACAGTTAAAAAATGAAATTAATTTTTATATCATAAGATACAATATCCTAGTAGAGGCAATAGCAATACAGAAGTTGCTTTCATTTTTTTTCTTACTAATACATTTTGCAATACATAATAAATACATTCATGGTTAGGAATTGGTCTGTATACTACAGCATTTTGATCCATCTTCGGTGTTTTTAATCTCTTACTCTGTCTCTCTCTCTGTGTCTCTGTCTCTCTGCCTATCTCTGTGTCTCTTTCTGTCTCTGTCTCTCTGTGTCTCCATCTATCTGTCTCTGTCACTCTCTGTCTCTCTTTATCTCTGTCTGCCTCTCTATGTCTCTCTGTCTCTCTGTCTCTCCTCTCTGTCACTCTCTCTGTCTCTCTGCCTCTGTCTGTCTCTCCATCTCTCTCTGTTCTGTCTCTCTGCCACTCTGTCTCTCTCTGTGTCTCTGTCTCTGTCTCTCTGTTTCTCTGTATCTATCTGTCTACCTACCTATCTCTTTCATGTCCTGCTCCATCTGCAGTATTGGGGACTGGACACATGGCCTTCAAATTGGGCTACCTCCCCAGATATTTTATTTTGAGTTAAGATCTTGCTAAGTCAAGCTGAGTGTGGTGGCATACACCTATAGTCACAGCACTTGGAAGGCTGAGGCAGGAGAATAGATGTGAGTTTGAGACCAGCCTGGGCTACAAAAGTGAGCTCAAGGCCAGCCTGAACTGCATAGCGAGACCCTGTCTCTAAAAGACAAAAAAAAAAGGATCTTGCTAAGTCATTAAACTGCCCAGGCTGGACTGGAATATGTGACATTCCTGTCTCAGCCTCTCCTCCCATGGTGTGCCACCGTGGTTGGTTTATTTCTCTGCTTATGTGTGGCTTCTGCAGTTCTTCCTCATGCTTGAACTCCTGGCGAGTGTCCTATAAACTACACACAGCATCATGGATGTCATTTCTCCTCCCAACTGATGCTTTATAAAAGGTCCTGACTATGGCTAAAATGCATCGATTCTGGTTCAGAAACTGAATCTTAGCTCTTGGGCTTTGGTGAACTCATGTTCCTTCCCAGAATTCCTTCTGCCCCTTTGCGCTGATCAGCTTATAAGTACACAAACAGCTGAGAAGGACAGTCGCCCGCAGAAAGTGAAGACGACAAGCAGGTCCTTCCCATTCGATCTGGCTCACTTGCTTCTTTTGTTCACTCAGTTCTCCTAAGACCATCATCCCAGGCCTCTTGCTCCAAAAAGTGCTAAGTCAAAGAGTTGGGTCATAAAAAATTGGATGCTGGCCTTCTCCGGTTGCATGGGAGTTTGTCTGCTGACCCCATCATTAAGGCAGGTCAGCCACACGCCATTTCTCCAATCCACTACTCTCAGAAGAGGAACCTCCCAGACCTGTGCAGATCTTCTCTTACCCTCACCCTTAAGAATAACTCTGCCTGGAAAGACAAGAAAAAGCAACCCCGCGCTCACTGGCTGCAAACACCAAGGCCAGCGTTCTTGAGGACTGCAGCCCACCACGCACGGTGCAAACCAAGAGGTAGGAGGCTGCCCGCATAGTAGATGCACATTTCCATGCCTGGGTTCAGCGGGGACTGTGGACTGCAAAGCAGAAATAAATCACATGGAACTTGCTGTCATCCCTCTGCCTTCCTGCTAAACCCTTCACACTGTCACTTGACTGGCTGGAGCCACGGTAGCTTTTAAACGAAGCCTGGAAACCAGCATTGGCAGCCTTGCCTAATTTTTAGCTAATACCTTTGTGGATTCTGCGTTCGCATCTGGCCAGTGCCATCATGCTGGGTATGATTATAATCTGCTGCTGCTCTTTCCCAAGCAGGAAGCTGGAGTCCTGTAACTGACAGCTTCAGTAGAGGCTGTTTCCAAACCCAACAGCACATCGGAGCCAGGGAAGGGTCTGCGGAGTGGGACTTCTCCCAAGGCATAAAAAAAAAAAAAAAGAGAGAGAGGGAGAGGGAGAGAAATGTGTTAACTGTGCTAACAGTGCCAAGTAATATGCTTCGTTAAAAATTTAATCACCTACAAGTGCAAAACAAGTGCAAAGCAATCGCGTTGTAATTAGCACAGCAATTAACACCTCCCTTTTCGATAGCACATGCATCCTAGGAAGGGCAGGATTGCTAGTGTTTCTGCTGCTGACAGCCTCAGTTCCTATAGAGAGGGAAAAATTGCTTAAATAGAATTTTTTGCCTGCTGCCACTTGGGCTGTCATGTGTCCAGGAAACCTCAGAACCAGCTGCCATTTTGTGTTTTTGCAAAAGTTGTTCTGCTGAGCGGTGTAACTAAGCAACTTCCTCCTGCTACGTGTTCTCAGCAACTCCTTTCTCATTTCACCTTCCTTTTGCTTAATGTTAAAATATAAATAGATCAGTACCAAAGTCAAAATTGTCATGCACACAAGCACAACTTGCTGGTGAAGTGGTGTTTCTAATCTGCTTTCCAAATAATGATCGTCCTCAGTCCTTTAAAAAAAAAAAAAAAAAAAAAAGTCAGATACCAGGATAAACGATTATTGGAAAAAATTTCTCTGTAAGTATTTATTCTATTACTTCAAGAAACTTAGGTCTCTTCCCTGCCACCCCGTCTTAATTATTACATATTAGAGGCTTTGGGGATTTTTATTTTTGTTCTGTTTTAAGTTTTGTACCAGGAATTGAACTCAGGACCTTGCCATTGACAGGCAGGTAGTATGCCACAGAGCTATATCCCCAGGCCATTATCCATCTGCCTTTAAGGAAGGAGATGGGGAAGGAAAGTAGGCAGTTGATCCTCCTTACCCCGCCCACACACCAAAGCCAAGTCCACAAAAGGGTCGAGACAGAGTGCAGAACCAGAACTTTCTAGTATTACCAGGAAGTCCCCCTTCCAGAACGGACATCTGCTGGGGACCTCAGAGGCCAGCTCAATCCATAAGGGTTTCCAGGTAAGATCCCGGGATGACAGAGCAACTAATCTCCCATCTCCCGGGAAGAGTCAGAACATCTTTCGGGCCAGCAGTCTAGCTCATTGGTAGATGGGGTACTTGGTACGCTTGGAGTCCTGAGTTCTGCCCCCAGTGCATGCCTATGCTGCACAAGCCTTCAGAACAAGTGTGGTTTTACCTGTGCAGCCAGTAATTTCCCTCCATAAGACAAAAGCACAGCAGAGTGCGTAGGCCGAGATCCCATTTGTTAGCAACTCATCAAAGGCTTCAAAGTCCTCGGCACGTTTTAGAAATGAGTTACAACAGAAAAGGAACCTAGATAACCACTCTTGAAGCTTTCAGTGCATGTGAAAGGAGTTTTATATGAAAAAGAAGTTGCTTTAATTTTGAAATTAAAATCCAAACACTTAAAACATTAAAAGCCATCATGGAGGAAGAGCAAACGCAGTATTTAGGGTGACTTCGCTTTATCCTGGTTGTCCACTGGGAATGCAATGCATATGCTAATGCATCCTAGGCAGCAGCGAAATCATTTGCAGGGTACTTGCCTGGTGGCCAGAAAAGGGAGAAAAGCGCAAAAAGCACTTGCTTAATCCCTACATTTCTAGAGTGAACTCTGCACCCGCACTGGTGAGATCCAAGGTGACAAGAGCCAACATTCCACAGACAAGAAAAAAAGCCAGCATTCAGAGATGCTATTCACGTTCCTGGTTTGCATTTCCCTTTCCCAGCAATTCTTTTGTTCAGGCTCAGAAGTCTGTCCCGGAAAGTGGAGGAAAGGAACGTCAGTGAGTAGAAGACACACTGTATAAGTGGAGCAGATTGAAAGAAAAAAAAAAAAAAAAAATAGAGAGACAGATACTGTATTATGCTAAAAAGGCTCAAATTATGTGTGCAGAGCTAGTTAGAATACACAGTTCCCATAACCATCATTCTATTCATCGTTACAAAAAAAGACATCTTTCAAGACTGAAGCTTTTTAAATGTTGCTATCATTTGCAAAGCAGGTTAAAAGTGACTGCTACACTGTAGCCCTCATCCAAAGACCTGGATGATACATTCCTTCCTTTGCATTTATTTTTAATAAATATTTTGTCTTTGCTGCTTAATTCTTATTTTCTTTTTTAACAAAAAGTCTTCAGAAGGGGCCAGGGAGGTAGCTCAGGGGCACAAGTGCCTGCCTGGCAAGTGCAAGGTCCTGAGTTTGATCCCCAGTTCTGAAAAAACAAAGTCTTCAAAAAAAATGAAGTCATATACCACATCTTTAAAAAAAAAAAAAAGAAAGAAAAAGAAGGACCCAGCAGGATGGCTCAGTGGTCTAAAGCACCTGCTTAGGAAAGCTTGGGCAGCTGCAGGAACTGCGGTTCAACCCCCAGCACCACATGCTGCGCCAGACCTGCCCTCAGAGAAGGCTGAGCCAGCTATAAAAATAAATAAATAAACAAACAAACAAAAGTTCTGAAACAAGAAAAAAAAAAGATAAAAAATTCTAAAAAGAAAAAAGAAGAAAGTCTTCAATCCCAGCAAGGTGAAAGCAAATCACTGTGCTAAGTTAATCACCTTCATCATCTTATACCCTTGGCTAGTTCATGCACTCACTTAAGAAGTCTTTACTGTGTCCTGGTCTTGCTGCAGACAGTAGAAACACATACCAGCAGAAAGAAAGGATAAGGACTCCAA
Organism: Myocastor coypus; assembly: GCA_004027025.1. Lineage (NCBI taxonomy): Eukaryota > Metazoa > Chordata > Mammalia > Rodentia > Myocastoridae > Myocastor > Myocastor coypus. The sequence continues at coordinate 15,261 of PVJA010023950.1, read as the reverse complement.
GGCTCTAGGGGCTTTTATTATTATTATGATTATCTAGTGCTATGGCCAACTCAGCCTGCTCTGGGGGAGGGCCTGGCACAGCATGTGGTGCTGGGGATTGAACTGTGGTCCTTGTAGTTGCCTAAGCTTGCTTAAGGAGATGCTTTAGACCACTGAGCCATCTCACCTGCCCTCTAGGGGCTTCTAATTAGCAATGCCTCACACAGAGCCTTACATGCCTTAGAAATCTGTAGAATGAATGAATGGGTGGATGAATGAATGAGCCAGTGAATGATTAATCAATTTCAGCCTAAATAGACAGTCCAGAAGAAAATTAATATATGTATATGTGATACAACTTCTAAATTGATAAGAACCCTAAGAAAGAGACACAGTAAGTATAGGAGGATAAAGAAATATATATTTCCACTTTAAGCACTGGGAGGGGAAGAGCTCCCTTTTTTATAGAAACTAACATATATTTCAGTTTTGCAGGATCATAATGTCCCTCTGTGCAAACAGCATCGGATAATTGCTGGAAAGGTAAGCAGAGGGGGGTCCCAGAAGGCCTGAGTGCCTACTGAAGACAATGCCTTAAGAAGGAGAAGCCAGCGAGAGACAGCCCTGCTCACAGCATGCAGGGCTGATTAGTCTAGGAGCAGCCCAGGCAGCAGATCAAAGTTACCTGAGCTGGGAAAGGAGCAGGAGTCAGAAAAGCAAGAAATGATTGAAGTTCAGGTGACAGAAGAGAAGTGACACAGCAGACACCAACACAGAGCCGAGTGGGGTGGCTGGCCCTTCTGTACAAATCAGAAACTCAGGAGGGGACATTCTACACTCAAGAAAGCTGAAGCAAGAGGATCACTAATCCCAGTCTGATGTGGACAGTGTGGTAATGTAGTGAGACTCTGTCTCAAGAGAAAAAAATGAATGCAAAGAGCCAGGGATGCAGCTCGGTGCAAAGGCCCCGGATTCAAGCCCAATGATCTGGGAGGAAAAAGGAAAGACATTTTGGAGATTTGGTTTTTACATGCACTCCTTTAGAGGGGTGGCTGGACATTTAGCAGCAAGCGAAAAGCTTCTGAAAATGTCAAACCGAGGCCCAAATAAGAAGTCAGGCCTTTCCGCACTGCCCAGCCGGGGTCCTTACAAAGTTGTTCTTGATTCCCGTCATAACTTAAAGGGAAACTTCACAATGTCCGGAGCCCTTGATGTCCTGCAAATGAAAGAAGAGGATGTCCTCAAGTTCCTTGCTGCAGGAACCCACTTAGGTGGCACCAGCCTGGATTTCCAGATGGAGCAGTATATCTATAAAAGGAAAAGTGATGGAATCTACATCATAAATCTGAAGTGGACCTGGGAGAAGCTCCTCCTGGCAGCTCGAGCCATAGTGGCCATTGAAAACCCTGCTGATGTCAGCGTCATCTCCTCTAGGAACACGGGCCAGCAGGCTGTGCTGAAGTTTGCTGCTGCCACTGGAGCTACCCCTATTGCTGGTCACTTCACTCCTGGAACCTTCACTAGCCAGATCCAGGCAAGCTTCAGAGAGCCACATCTTCTGGTGGTCACCCATCCCAGAGCTGACCATCAGCCCCTCACGGAGGCCTCTTATGTCAATCTGCCAACCATTGCTCTGTGCCACACAGATTCTCCTCTGTGCTGTGTGGACACTGCCATCCCATGCAACAATAAGGGAGCTCACTCTGTGGGTCTGACGTGGTGGATGCTGGCCCGGGAAGTGCTGCGCATGCGCGGCACCATTTCCCATGAACACCCATGGAAAGTCATGCCCGATCTCTACTTCTACCGGGATCCTAAAGAGATTGAAAAGGAAGAGCAGGCTGCTGCTGAGAAGGCTGTGACCAAGGAGCAATCTCAGGGTGAATGGACCTCACCAGCTCCAGAGTTCACTGCTGCTCAGCCTGAGGTTGCAGACTGGTCTGAAGGCATGCAGGTGCCCTCTGTGCCCATCCAGCAGTTCCCTACTGAAGACTGGAGTGCTCAGCCAGCCACAGAAGATCAGTCTGCAACCTCCACCGCGCAGGCCACTGAGTGGGTAGGAACCACCACTGAGTGGTCTTGAGCTGTTCTGCCGACACTTAAGCAAAATGGAAATGAGGCTGATGAAAAATAAAACAATTTCTAAAAGTCAAAAAAAAAAAGAAGAAGTCAGAACTGGAAGCTGGAAGAAAAAGATTAGGTCTTTGACACAGTTTGGGAATCAACCATGTGGCCAAAGTCATGCAATTGAAGGAGACGGACAAGAAAAGGGAGGCTAGAAGGGTGAAGACAAGCCAACGGCAGGAAGAGGGAAGGGTGTGGGGAAGGAAGAGGGCCATTCAGAGCCGTGAAAGCCAAGAAGAACACTTCCAAAGGGTTGTGGTGCTAAGAGATGAAGGTTGATGCCAACTGAGAAGAGGCCATTGGATTTGACAACCAAGAAGTGACTCGTGACCTTTGAGAATGCAGTTTCAATGGATGAGCAAGTCAGTAGACTGATGGCAAAGGATCAGGCCGGAAAGGGTGAAAGCGGAAAACACAGACAGTGCTTTCAAGAGGACCCGCAGCCAGAGGAAGCGAAAGAATGGGAGACTTTCTTAGGAAAGTGTGGGTCAAAGGGCAGTTTCTTTTAGAAAAGTGGGCCGGGTCCAGTGTGAAGGAAAGTATGCAGATGGGAGACCGGAGGAAGGGATCCTTGTTGGAAGCTGTCAGGGCAAATAAGAGGAAAGGTGCTGGCCTCTGCACCACCAGGGATGTGCGTGGAGCCCCAGACAGCCAGAGTGGAGTGTCTTCTGTAGAAGCCACTGGAAATGGGGGGAAATTCACAAGAAATAGGGCAGGGGAAAAAAGGTTGAGAAAGTCTGAAGAGCTTGACAGTCTTACTAAAACAAAAGGAGGCAGGCAGGATTTCCACTTCTGGGAAAAAGCAGTGTCCACGCATTCTCCTGTTCCTCCTGCGAAGCACAACTGAAGATCCTGGGCGCTGAATACTGCAAATGCAATGAGAATTGGACAGACGAAAGCCAAAGAGCTGGGGACTCCGGGGTCAAGAGTTGTGTCCCAGTGACAGGTTCTGCGAGTGCTCTTCTCACCTAACATGCCCCAATTTCAGAGAAAAGTAGTTCTCCTGGATCAAGTCTGCCTTGTTATTGTTCTTCAGCAAATATGGAGAAGAATGTTTTAAATATTTATTAGCACACGTGTGCAGTATGTAATATCTACCTTCATCAAAGGAACTAGATGCAAGTGCTTAACATATCTTAGTTCTTTTCATCCCACTTCCCTTCCTCTGCCACTGTGCAAACTCCATCTCTACAGTCCCCTCCTACATTTTCTTCTCATTGTTTTCTTTTAGTTCATGTCTGTGACACTTAACGATGACCTTCTTTGTGAGTAGCTGAGGCATACGCACTGCACATCCAGTGCTTTCCACCGGCCGCCCACCTTTGCTCCATCTCACGATGCCTTTCCCACATGTAAATCTATCTTCTGGGATCAATAAAGCAAAATAAGAATAAGTTTTCCATAATGAAATACTATGTAGGTTTCAAACGTGTAAGATAAGGATGGTAGCAACAGCTTTACACACATAAATTTGACAACACCTACAGATAAATGACTGATTCTTTGAAAAGGATAAGTACCATAAAGCATTTAACATAAAACAGAGCATTTGTATAGACTGATAACGATTATGGAAATTGAATCTATGATTTAAATGCTCCTGAGAAAAAAAAACGTCTAGCCCAAATTATTTTACTGATAAATCCTATTAGATGTTTGAAAAAGAATTAGCACTAACTCTACAAATCACTTCCAAAAAATTGAAGGGAAGCAAACGCTTCACATTTCAGTGTACAGAGTTGGTGTTTCCATGATAGCAAAACAAGACATAGATGACACACACACACAAAAAAAAAAAAACACTACAGACCAATAGTTTTAATTACTACGTACACAAAAATTCTTAACAAAATGTTTGTTACCAGGTAGAATTCAGTGATATAAAAATAATTACATATTATGAGTGACTGAACTTCACTTCAGAGATAAAAGACTGAATTAATAGTTGAAAATCAATGAACAAAACCCATCCTATTAACAGACTAAATGAAAAAAATGACATTATCCTAAACTGATGGAGAAAAGACTTTGACAAAAAATAAACATGCCTAATTTTAAAAAGCTCACAAAACACAAATAGATTAAAACTATTTCAAATTAATACAGAGTATATATTTTTAAAACATACTATAAAAGGACAATTCCATCTTCCTAAAAGCCAGAACCAAGCAAAGATGTCAATTCTTTTTTTTTTTTCTTGTTTCAAAACTTTTGTTTGCTTGTTTATTTACTTATTTATTTATTTATTTATTTATTTTTATGGCCAGCTCAGCCTGCCCTGAGGGCAGGGCTGCTGTGGCATGTGGTGCCAGGGATCGAACTGCAGTCCCTGCAGCTGCCCAAGCTTTCCTAAGCAGGCGCTTTAGACCACTGAGCCATCCTGCCAGGCCCCAAGATGTCAATTCTTGTTCTTGTTTTTTTTTTTTTTTTTTGTCCTTTTGAGACAGGGTCTCACTATGCAGTTCAGGCTGCTCTTGAGCTCACTTTTGCAGCCCAGGCTGGTCTCGAACTCACATTGATCCTCCTGCCTCAGATTCCCAAGTGCTGGGATTACAGGTCAATTCTTGTTCTTATTCAACATAGTATTGAAACTTGTAGCCAGTGTAATACAAGAAGAGAAAATAAAAAGATATATATTCCACACAGAAGAAATAAAACTTGCTGTAGACATTATTATCTGTGCCGAAATAAATGAATCTACAGAAAGCTCATAGATTTAATAAATGAGTCAAAGCATAGAACATAAAATCAAATCAGTTATTTTTCTATATACAAGCAATGAACACACAGACATGAAAATTAAAATCATAAAATTATCTACAATAGCTCAAAATATAAATAAATACATACATATATACTTAGATGCATACTTACATGCATACATACTTAGGTTTAAAGCTAGCACAACATGCACAGGATTTGTGTACAAAACAATAATAAAAACATCAAAGAAGGCCTGAATACATTAGACACATGGGTGTTCTTGGACTGGGCATCTCAACAAACAAGACGAGTCCTCCCAAACTGATCGCAGGACTTCTTCATGTTCATTGTACCAGGTTGTCCCTGTAACTGCTCTTTTTCTGGTAAAAGCACAGTCATTGAATTTCTCATCCACCCTAAGTTAACCAATGACATTCACCAAGAATTTATTTCCAAAGCAGACCACGTTCTGATGTTCTGAGTGGATGTGGATTTTAAAAGAACAATATCCAACTCGCTGCAAACTTTAACACAATCCCTGTTACATGGAAAGGCAAAGGAACTGAAATAGTTTAAGTGATTTTGATGACAAGTAGTAAAGTCACAGGAATCATTCTGCCTAATTTCAAGACTTACATGGCTTCAGTGAGTACCATGTAGAACTGGTGGAGGAGTAGACCTGTGAATCAATGGAAAGAGCAGAAAACAAAGGAATGGACCTGTACAAATACACTTCCAACTTCTCATTTTTTGATACTAGGTGTCAATCTCAGGACCTTGAACTTGCCAGGCAGGGATTGTGCTGCTGAGCTATATCCCTGGCCCTCAAGAGACTTTTTCTTTTTGTTTAAATCTTTCTTTATTATTATTGCACATAGGATCTCACTACACAACTCAGACTCATAATGATCTTCCTGTCTCAGCCTCCCCACACTGGGACTACAGGTGTGTGCACCATGTCCAGTCTCGGGACCAGCACAGCACTCCCAGTGTTCTGAGGTATGCACAGCATGTTGTACCAGGGATTGGTTATTACAAAGGCACAAAAGCAACTCTCTAGAGCAAAAATAACCTTGTCAAAAAATAATACAGAGGGGCCCGGCGGGTTGGCTCAGTGGTCTAAAGCGCCTGCTTGGGAAAGCTTGGGTGGCTTCAGAGACCGCAGTTCAATCCCCGGCACCACATGCTGCGCCAGCCCTGCCCTTGGGGTGGGCTGAGCCTTCCATAAAAATGAGTGAATAAACAACAAAGGTTCTGAAACAAGAAAAAAATAAATAAATAAAATAATAATAATAATAATAATAATAATAATAATACAGAAAAAAATAGATATTCAAAAGGGAAATACCAAACCCTAACATAAGCCTCACACCTTGCAGTGAAATTAACTCAAAATGGACCATAAGCCAACATACTGCCAAAACATAAACCTTTTAGAAAAAAAGCACAAAGGCTAATTTCTAAGGGCCAGGATTTGGCAGAGTTCTTAGACTTATTTTGAAAGTATAATCTGTATAAGGGAAAGCATAATGTGTTGATTTCAGCAAAATTAGCATTTTACCTCTGCGAAAGACATTATTGGAATGATGAAAAGTTAAACTACAAATAAGGAGAAAATTTTTGTAGACCACATATCTCACATAAGGCTACTATCTGAAGCCATAATGAGCTCTCCAAACTCAATATTTTATTTTATTTTATTTTTTGTGGTACTGGGGCTCAAGCCCATAGCCTTGTGATTCAAGGCAAGAGCTCTATCACTCAGCCACATCCTCAGACAGAACTCAGTATTTAAGTAAGGACTAACAATCCAATCAGAAAGTGAGCAAAAGACACCTAGAGACATTTCATGTAAGAGGATATGCAGATGGCAAAGAAGTACATCAAACAATACCCACCATCGTTAGTGGTTAAGGGATTATAATTCAAAACTAGGAGGAAAACCCAGCCCAGACCCGCTGTCTGTGTGTGAGATCTGCTCCAGTGACTGGCAGGCACCTCCAGACCCAGCCCAGGCCCAGCTTATATGTGGAGCTCACTCCCACAGGCTGCAGCAGGAAAAAACTGAATACTGCAGCCAGACTCAAGCTGGGCACATCTGGATGAGTTCAAACTTGGTAGACCCAGACCCAGTAAGCTGAGACACTTGGCTGGACCCAGATCTATGGAAGTCTCTTCTCTCTTTTTCTCTCGATCTACAGAGGGGGTAACAGGTAACCAGATGAACTAGTCTGCCTGGAAGGCCCCAAGTACATCAAGGGGAGGTGATAACACAGAACTTAAGGGAACTAAATTAAATGCAAATCCCCAGTTTAATATTTGCTTAGCTACATAGACATGATGTTTGCTCTTACTGTCTAAAATACAAACCCACCAGTTACAAAAGTTTGCCAGCTGCTAAACATCACTACCCATTATTAGTGTTCCTAACTCTAGCTCTGTAAATACAAAACTATAACTGCCTTAACCACGTAATCTCTCTTGGGTAATAATTTCTGTAGGTGCTAAGGGTATAACTGCACCAAAGCTCTACACCAAAGGTCAGAGGACAGTGCTATACAAAATAATAAAGAGAAGGAGCAAAATGTAATCTCAGGCCCTGAGCCCACCCAGAACAAATGCAAGAAACACTAGCATAGAAGAAATTGGGAATCACATAGCTGAAATCTCTGAATTAATGGCATCTGAAGTAAAGAAACAATTGCAGAAAGATACAGAAGAAATCAGACCAGAAATAACCTCAGAAGTAAAAAAAAAAAAAAAAAAAAAAAAAAAAAAAAAAAAAAAAAAAAAAAAAAAAAAAAAAAAAAAAAAAAAAAAAAAAAAAAAAAAAAAAAAAAAAAAAAAAAAAAAAAAAAAAAAAAAAAAAAAAAAAAAAAAAAAAAAAAAAAAAAAAAAAAAAAAAAAAAAAAAAAAAAAAAAAAAAAAAAAAAAAAAAAAA
>PVJA010023949.1:0-32417 GCA_004027025.1 Myocastor coypus | reverse complement strand
TTTAACTCCTCAGAAACTCAAGACTCAGGTCATTATAAAAAGAAGATTTTTTTTTTTTTTTTTTTTGCAGGTCCGGGGTTAGAACTCACAACCTTGAACTTGCCAGGCAGGCACTTGTGCCACGGAGCTAGCTCTCCAGCTCCATGGAAAAGATTTAAAAGTGCTTCCCTGCAAAAAGTATTAAATTTGCATCCTGATTCATTTTTTATTTTTAAACCAGGAATTCAACTCAGGACCTTATGCTGGCCAGTCAGGTGCTGTACCAAGAAGCTATATCCTGCCCCCATGATAGATATTTTGTACACTTTTGTTCTCTATGCTACATTCATGTGGACAGGTAGAAATCAGACACTGAAAGATCAGTTAGATTATTAATTTCCAAAGTAAGTTTGGAGTTTATGTAGTTTTGACATCTACCTTAATAATCTATGTTGAAGATATTTAAAAATTAACCTTTGGTTTAATAGTACTGTTTGAAACTACATTTGTTCTCGTAGAACAAAATGAATAAGGTGTGTTCTGAATTCAGACTTCAAAGCCTAATGTTTCCTCTTACTGCCTGCATTTATGGGAGCTACTTTTCTAACACACACTTTTCAAATTAGAAACAATTTAAGCTACATCATCAGGCTAGTAATGAGGATTAAGTCATGCAGAGTGATTAGTAAATCCTCAACATTATTGGTTGATTGGTATAGTGGGCATAGCTACTGTTATTGTTATTATTCAAAGGGTAGTATTAGGAAACAAAAGTATACAAAGTACCTGTCATGGGGGCAGGAATATAGCTTAGTGACACAGCACCTGGCTGGCCAGCATAAGGTCCTGAGTTCAATTCCTGGTGTTTTTTTTTTTTTTTTTTTTAATTTATCAGGATGTGAATTTAATTTTAAGTGACTACAAGACCTGATTTTGTTCCTATGAAATTCTTTATAACTCTGTGTTGAAGGTTGTGCCCACACTGCTTACGTCTGGATTGCAAATCTTCCATTTGTGGTCAGTGCAACTGGCTTATTTTTAGCATTTTTTCCATCCTGAAATGGAATTCAGTCAAGGTACCTGGGATAAGGTCTTTTTTTTTGAGTGTGACGCACAGAAGGAGGGCAATGTTTCTAATTTTATTATCTGCCCATAAAATTATGCTTTAGTGCTAGCTAATTTCATTAATTTTTAAAATATGTTGGCTTTGGCTTACAGGTTGCAAAACTCTTCTGTGGCTGAAATGGTGTATTTTGGGATTAGTGGTGACTTTTTGGGACCCGTTGGGGAGTAATGCAGAAAATGGTTTTAGAGAGTCAATTAGCACCTGATTCACATCCCGAGCATGTCTCAGTGAGGTTGTATGACCCCCAGATTCCACTATAGTGCTTTCTGTGCTTCACACACAACTGTTTGTACATGGCAGCATGAATATATCTAATGAAATCCAGGAATTAGAAGAGTCTGAGATACTTATGTAAATGATCAACCCGGTATTGCAGTATTTGGTTAGCAGCTGAGGATATGCAACTCTCTGTGCTTTTTTTTTAAACAACATGTGTGGTGATTGGTGTAAGGGAGTCATATTCTATCTTTTTAAACTGTATGTATGTATGTATGTATATATGTATGTATGTATGTATGTATGTATGTATGTATGTATGTTATGGTTGGCTCAGCCTGCCCTGGGGGTGGGGACTAGCACAGTATGTGGTGCCAGGGATTGCACCTCGGTCCCTGTGGTTGCCTAAGCTTGCCTAAGCAGGCGCTTTAGACCACTGAGCCATTTTGTTGACTCAAGGGAGTAATATTCTAAAGGCCATTTTGTACAGATATCATAGTCATAATGAGTTTCTGTGTGGAAGGAAGATAGAATGGGGAAACCGAGGGGGTGGGGAAAGACAGAGAGAGAGAGAGAGAGAGAGAGAAAGAGAGAGGAATAGAAGAGAAAGAACCTTAATTCATTGCCCTTCAAAGATGTAAAAATTGACACTTAAATTGGTGAATATTTTTTATACTTTAGAATAGAAATATTTCATCTTTTGGGTGCCAAGCTTAATGAAATCATTTAATCAAAGTCCCTATGTCTATCAGTTACTCATTAAGAGATATCAATTTGACAAAAATGTTTATCCGATTTAATACTTAATTGATTTTGATGACCAAATGTTTTGATCCTGCCATTTTTTAGAAGTGTATTTAGTACAGGGTCTACAGAGTCTCACTATACAGATTGGACTCATAGTAATCCTCCTGTTTTCAACCTCCCAAGCACTGGGATTACAGGTACATGCCACCATGCCCAGTCTCAGCGTGCGGGTGGGGGCAATGAGGGGAGAGGGTGGCACAACATACTGGGGATCGAACCCTGGTCCCCACCTCTGCCTAGGCAGGTGCCTGATCTTGCCACTTAAAAGTTGCTAGTTTGACCCTGACATTTCCATTGTGGACTTAATAATGCAGGCGTTCACGTTAGAATACTAATATATTCCTGGTGCTCATCTAGAGAGTACTTTCTAAACTTTTGTTAAGTTAATCTAATTTTTGGATCAGGTATCTATGTAGAGGGTTTTCTGAATATCATTTTTGAGTTTATTATGTATTAGGATAAGTTCTTTTATATGTAAACTTTATAACAAATATTTCACACATCAATCAATTTTTAAAATCCCACATGGGATACAGTGAATTTTCTCTTGTGGCATTTCTACAAATTTGAATTTCTCAATTTAAAATTTCAAAAATAATTTTGTGAAGGAATTTTTATTTTTCTATCAGTTTTTGGTCAATCAATTTTCGGTCTATCAGTTCTCTCAATAGAGTAGAACAATTATTTATTTATTGGTCATGTCTACTGAGTCTAATTTTCCTTAATCAAGGTTTGTGATCTTGCATTTCTTGAAGAATAATTTCAACCAGATATATTTGTGGGTTTTTTTTTTCTTTTTTGCACGATCTGATAATTCAATTGGATTTTTTTCACTTCTACCAAGTGAGAAGATTGGACAAAATGACTGAAGTATAGATTGGACAAAATAATTGAAGCAAGTGTTTATTTCTTAATACAAAGAAATGCCTTGGAAGGAGAAAAGGCTTGAGAGAAAGAACAGGGACATGAGGCAGTACGAAGAGCATCTAGGTGGAAACCGGGGTCTATCTGTCATTGCTGTAAAAATAGTGAGGCTTCAATGCCCCCTGAATCTTTTTACTAGTTCACTGAAAGCGATTTGGTTGTGATTCATCACAGCTATACCTGGAAAAGAGTCGTCATCCTTTGGTCTCTGACTACATTTCCAAGCCACTAACTGCTGAAAGTTCCTGACATGTGTGTATCCATTGGCACCTATGTATATAATGTGACTCAAAACTGCCAATGCTTTATCGCATTAAAACTGGACTTACTTTTTTTAAAAAAATTTTTCTTGTTTCAGAACTTTTGTTTGTTTGTTTATTTATTTTTATGGCTCAACCTGCCCTGAGAGAAGGGCTGGAGCAGCATGTGGTGCTGGGGATCGAACCGCGGTCCCTGAAGCCGCCTAGGCGTTCCTTTTTATTTTTTATTTTTTTTAAATGTATTTTTTTAAAATAATTTTTTTATTTTATTTATTTATTTATTTTTCTTGTTTCAGAACCTTTGTTTGTTTATTCGCTCATTTTTATGGCCAGCTCAGCCCAACCCAAGGGCAGGGCTGGCGCAGCATGTGGTGCCGGGGATAGAACCGTGGTCCCTGAAGCCGCCCAAGCTTTCCCAAGCAGGTGCTTTAGACCACTGAGCCATCCCGCCGGGCCTATATGCTTTCCTTTTTAGACCACTGAGCCATCCTGCTGGGCCCCCAAAACTGGACTTACTTTTGGAAAGTATAGTCATCATGCTGAAGTGATAGAAAACAACAGAGAAGGCAAATTAAAAAAATTAATAGTTGAAATATTAACTGTAAGAATCATATGGGAGGTATCAAAAAGTGATCTTCTCTCTTCTCAGCTAGCGAGGGCTGACGAGTCAGCTCACTGGGCTGAAGTGGCTGCTCAGGCGAGCTTAGGCGGGTGCTCATTCCCCAGCGCCACATATTGTTCCAGCCGTGCCCTCTGCGGCGCTGAGCCAGAAGAAAACCCGAAAAAAAAAACAAGGATGCATGTTCCAATTTTAGTGGCAGGGAGCTGACATGTACAGAGCTATGGTAACTTAACTTATTTAGTGATAGGTTGCAGCCTAAGCCATTCTGCAAATCCAAATCCTGCCCTACGTACAAAGCAAGACAGTCTGTTCCATGAGCATTAGGATTTTGATAGGTACTTATGAGTCCACAAATATATAATGAGCATAGGAATATTTAATTAGATATTTTTCTCACAATAGTAGCCAAGAAGAGTATAGATATAAAGGAGACATTTAATAGTATTTATAAATAACATAACTATGTTTCTAAAGTATATGAGATTAAAACTCTGAAAGCATATGTATTAGTTAAGATTTCTATGTTAACATTATTTGAAAGTCACTAGGTTTTCTTTTAGTTTATGTTTTTAGTATAGGGTCTATAGGATCTCATGACACAGATTGGACCTGTAGTGGTCCTCCTGTTTTCAACCTCCCAAGAGCTGAGATTACAGGGGCACACCACCACACCCAGTCTCAATTGTCACCTCATCAAGCACCAGTGGCGGGGCCCACATGGGAGGCCAAGGATTGAACCCTAGTCCCTGCGTCTGCCTAAGCAGATGCTTTAATCTGTTGAGCTATCTGGCTGGCCCTAGATTTTCTTATACAGTCATGACTGGACCAAAATTAAAAGAAACTTGATTTCACCCACCAAAGAACAAAAAATGTAATTGTTAGAAGTAAACTTAATAAAAGATATGTACAACCTGCATGTATGAAACTATTATTATTTCACTTAATTATGTAAAACAACATATTAAATAAATGGAGATTAAATCTGTATTGAATGACTAACATATCTAATATAGAATTAATTTGTTAATTAATTTGATTTCCAAAATTAACTCCAACTAAAACAACAACAACAACAACAACAAAATTAACTTCAACTAAAATGCTATGCTGATTTCTAAGGCATTGATCCTTTTCTAGTACAGATTTAAATGAGTAGATGGGCTAGAATGGTACATACTCTACTCGCTGCACCAAATTTTAAATAGCACAATAATTAAATATTGTCATCAGAAGAAAAATGAACCTTAGTAACCATTACAAGTAATAATCGAGTATGGCTAGAATACCATAGTTAATTAGTACAAATTAATAGTTTACTTGATAAATGATAGTGGGAAAGTGGCTAGACATTTGGAAAATTGATTAATTAATTATATTAGACCCAAATTAGATCAGGCCACTCCTCTGACTACTGAAATACCCTTTCTTCTAATTTGAATATTTATATTAACTTTTGGGCTCCCCTTCGACTAGTTATTTCCTGTGTGGTATGTCCCGTATGTAAATTTGAGCTTACTTAAAAGTAGAAGCACATGACAGCCTCTGAGCCAGGGGCACACTACTGTCCATGGCCTCAGCAGCCAAACTGCGGAAAACAACCAGGGCAGAGGTCCAAGATCCTTTAGGAGAAGTAGAGGTGGCCAATGAGCGTCAGCAAAGTATCTAGGGTAAGACTCGAAGGTATGTGCTCAAAGGAGATGCGGGCCTGTGAAGCCTAGGTCCAGGGCACAGCCTGGGATATTTAGGAACCCAGAGGATTCCTCGGTGGGTGAAAGCTCAAAATGGGACAAGAAAGGAAACAGCTCCTTCAAAGGATCTTGGGCTGAGAAAGCACTGCAAGCAGTGCAGTACCAGTTGACCTTCACCAGAAGACAAAAACATGAGTGAACAGCTTTGTAAGCCAGGGACACGGAAAAAGGGGCCAAGATAGAGAGTGAAGATGCGGTGAAACAATGGACTCTCTCTTGTATTCCTGATAAAATTTCTAATGAAGACAGTATCTTCATTAGAAAATAACAATCAGCCCCAGTCATAAAGTATCCCATAATGCTGCAACTCTATCTATCTATCTATCTATCTATCTATCTATCTATCTATCTATCTATCATCTATTTTAAGATAGTGTTTCCAGGTTGGCTTTGAAGTCTGCATAGCCCAGCAGTCCTTTTGCTTCAGCAACTTGAGTACTGGCATTACAGGCGTACGCCACCCTACCTATGAAACCACTGCTTGTATTTGTCTTCCTCAGTGTTCCTTATGGGATAATAAGAAAAGGGAAACACATTAATGACAGCCTGACTTACTGCAATTCACAAAGATCCCAAGGCAGTAGGAGACATAGGGCCTCTTACATCTACATTTTGAAATGTTACAGGAGGCATAAAATGAAAGCTAGTACAGAGATTTTAATTAAAAACATATACTGGGTACTTTATGAATTCCTAGCAAAGTGCTCAAGACAGTGTCTTCATTAGAAAATAACATCTAGCCCCAGTCATAAAGTATTAGCAGTTCAAAGTCTCAAGAAGATGCTGCTGTGGTCTTGGTTTTTGTTTCTATTATTAAAGTTTATTTCCTAGTATGTCTGTTTTATTGACTTGTTCAGTTTTCTGTGGCTGGGAGGAAATAGCCAACATCTGCAGTTCAAAAGAGGAGAGGTTTCATTTGGCTCTGGTTCTGAGCACAGGATCAGCTGATTCTGGGGAAGACACACGACAACAGAAAGGTGAAGGAAAGCTATTTAGTTCTCTGTGGCTGGGAAGCAGAACGCTGTGGAGAAGGGCGCCAGAGGGAGACACAGCATCCAAGTCACTGCCCCGTGATTGCCTCTACCTGGTCCAAGCTCGACATAGCCTAGCCAGCCATGCTCAGTATAACACCGTTGTAAACCAATCATCTGTCCCGGAGTCTCTTGATCAAGTTGAGTTTGTAATTAAAGTTAGCTGGGCATATTTGTTTAAAACAAAGTTTAGTGTGAGTGGTCCAAGAGCCATGCTATCCTGTAACCACTTTGAAATTTCAAATTCCATTTCAAATCAGGAACTTAGACTTAGTGAATACTTAGTATTTATACCTGTAGTCAATATTGATAGCCTTATTCACATAATAATTACTTTCCTAATGAATTATAGAGAATTATAAATTCATTTATGAGTTTTCAATGTGCTCTCTCTCTCTCTTTCTTTCACTTTATTTATTTATATTATAGCTGATTCAGCCTGCCCTGGGGGTGGGCACTGGTGCATCATGTTGTGCCGGGGATTGAACCATGGTTCCTGTGGTTGCCTAAGCTTCCCTAAGCAGGCACTTTAGATCACTGAGCTATCTCAACGGCCCTGTTCTTTCTTGATTGTGACAATAGCTAATAATAGCTAAAGACTTGTTTTAGCAATACCATAAACACAACACCAAAATACACTTTTCTATGTAGATTATATATAATTATAGATTATAATCTTTCTATATCACAATACATATTTAAAGCCAATTTAGATTAACCAATAAAAGAAGTTTATAGGGGCCTGGAAGGATGGCTCAGTGGTCTAAAGAGCCTGCTTAGGAAAGCTTGGGCAGCTGCAGGGACCACGGTTTGATTCCTGGCACCACATGCTGCACCAGCCCTGCCCTCAGGGCAGGCTGAGCCGACTATAAAAATAAATAAACAAACAAAAGTTCTGAAACAAGAAAAAAATAATAAAAAAAGAAGTTTATAAACAATTTACCCAAAGAGAGAGAAAACAAGGACTCAACTACCGTTTTCATGATATTGTCAAAAAACAGATGCATAAATACACATGAATTGCAAGCTGATTTACACCAAAATGTTGGTGGCAGATTTTCAAAAGGAACTGAGAATTTAAATAATGTTACATCTATGTAATAGTTCATGGATAAAAAGAAATGGTTTAATATGTGATGCTTATGAACATTTAATGGTATTAGTACTTACAATAAAGATGGCAGATATTATAAAATTTTGTAAGAGAAAAACTAAGAATTTCTTCCTCAACAGTGATTTGAAAACTGAAGAAATTGAAATATCAACAATCTCTGAAAGAAATATGTTATCCAGTAGAAGCAGAACACTAATTTCTGCTTTCTTGGATTTCACTATTTATACTTTGTAGAAGTTCAGCTGTGAAGAAATAATGCCTATGTTCTTCAATAATATAAATGATGTACTGTAAAAGGTTACAGAAACTGTAAGTGAGGTCTAAACACTGTAATACTGATCTCGGAACTTCTTCCTCTGTATCTGAGTGGAACGATCTGATATGCTACAGAGGCTTGATCTGTGATCCACCTGTTCTTCTTGCATTCACTCAGTGTAATAGCTGCATTGCATGTAAGGCCATCTCTGCAAACTATGACTGGTGTCAGGCGAAGAACACAAGATGGGTAGATGGGTGTTTGGTACGATGTGTGGTAGGTAATGCATGCCTGTCTTTCTTTTTTGTACAGGGTCTACAGGGTTTCACTGCACAGATTGGACTCATAGTGATTCTCCTGTTTTCAGCCTCCCACGCGCTGGCATTATAGGCGTGCGTTGCCGCGCCCAGTCTCAATTGCCAACTGAGTGTGTGTGTGGGGGCCTGGCATGACATGCAGACATCAAACTTCCATCCCTGAATCTGCCTAAGCAGGTGCTTTAATCCACTGAGATATATATGGCCAGCCTTCATGTCTTTCTTTCTTTAGAGAGAGGGCAATATGTTCTTTTATGCACACACATATTCATATTTACATGCATCTATATGCTATTAAATATAATAACATCATAATTGGATAACATTTTAAAGTTTACAAACTTTCACATATATTATCTTATTTAAGCCTATCAATGACTTTAGCCATCTGTTTAATTATATTTTACAGAATAATTTCTTCCTACTGTGGATTTTTGTGAGATTATACCTGTGATGTCCTATATTTTAAAAAATATTATTATTATATTTTAGTAACTTTTCTTAAAACATATATCTAACTCCAAATGTCAACATGTAACAGAAGAGTAATACAATGTACAAAACAAGAGAGATTACGAGGCAATATAAAATCATGCAGATTTTATATTGGATGGAACTGGGTTAAAGTTCCATCTGTTTCTTCTGATCTCTGGGAGCTCATGTTCGCTGTCATAATTGATCAGACCTTAAATATAAGGTCAGCATATTCAAGGTTTCAAAAGTGACAGTAGAGCCCTTGTGGCCCGGAGTGTTTCGTATGAGGTGTCAGCATATTTGGAAACTCTGCTGCAAAGACCTTCTGAGAATAATTTTTTTTTTTGTATTTGGCCAATCATAGCCACCAGCCATACTTGAAATTGTATGAATGCCTTGTCTGCTGCCTGAAATCCAGAAATTTTTCTTTCAAAGAATTGAGAACGTAACAGAACTAAAACCTAATTTTTTTGTGCACCTCACTGTGTATGAGCAAATGATTTTTAACCATAGATCACACTGCAGAGATAATTCAGCTTTATAATGGATAGTCATATATATTTCCTTAATCTCAAAATATGAAGAAAGTTCCACTTTTAATAATAAACTAGGGCCTGGCGGGATGGCTCAGTGGTCTAAAGCGCCTGCTTAGGAAAGCTTGTGTGACTGCAGGGACCGCGGTTCACTCGCCGGCACCACATGCTGCGCCAGCCCTGCCCTCAGGGCAGGCTGAGCCAGCCTTAAAAAAAAAATAAAAAAAGAAAGAAAGAAAGAAAGAAATAAACCTTAAAAAAAAAATAAACCATTTGCTTTTCATGGCATATATATATATATATATATATATATATATATATATATGTATATATAATATATATATATGTGTGTGTATATATAATATATAATATATGTATATATTATATATATACACACACACATATATAATCTTGTTCTTAGAACATGGAAATATTTTCTCTTTTCTAGAATCTTTTTAAAATTAGTAGAATTTGATTTTAATTTTTCAGAACTAACAGTAATATAAATTAGTTTTGATGGTATTATGTGAACTGCTTTCTGTATTGCTTAGCACTGAAGTTACTTTTCAGTGGATGTCTCCGGTCCACCAAGAACAGGCCAAGGCCAAATAAATTTGTTGATACGTTAGGGGCTGAGAAAGGAGAAGACAGAGAAAGACAAAAGGAAGCACTGAATAGTTGCAGTTGGGGCCATTTAACTCAAGTGAACACAAACCTTCCTCAAATTCACAAGACTTTCAAAAACCCTGCTCTTCAAAGTGTGGGGGAGACCAGGAACCCCAGGATAACAAAGGAGCTTATTGAATAGGAAGAATTGGCTCCCTAGGACAACAGGATTAGAATGTGTATTGCACAGAAATATTCAGTGACTCTGGTGCACATTAAACTTCAAGGCATTTTTGAAAAAGCCACGTCCAGGAGTCCTTCACTAGTGTCTATTTTAGTGGCCCAGAACCTTCATTTTGTCACTCTTCCTTCCTTTGTCTCATTTTCCTGAACCAAAACTATAGGTAAGAATTATCCTAAGAACTTTTACAATAATTTATATAAAACCTTCAAAGTATAGTACTAGTAAATTCTTCTGGAAGAAATTTTGATGCAGTTATTAATATAACCAGACCACAGGATCACAGACCTGGTCACTGTTTTCCTTACAAGGGGCTCACAGATGCTGAGCAGTTAATAACCAGAGACTTGTCAGCACTGAGCAACTTCTATGATCTTTCCTCTACTGAGGACTGGGAGACAGGATTAAAATTGTCTGTGGCAATAGAAATTTTTTTTAAAATTATTTTATTTATTTCTTGCTTCAGAACCCTTGGTTGTTCACTCACTCATTTCCATGGCTGGCTCAGCTCGCCCCGAGGGCAGGGCTGGCGCAGCATGTGGTGCCGGGGATCGAACCGTGGTCCCTGAAGCCACCCAAGCTTCCCCAAGCAGGGGCTTTAGACCACTGAGCCATTCCACCAGGCCCAGGCAATAGAAATTTGAAAGCAATGCCTAACCTATTTCTTTTTCCCATATATATATATATATATATATATATATATATATATTTTTTTTTTTTTTTTTTTTTTTTTTTTTTTTTTTGAGAATTCACTGATACATTTTTATGTGTCTACAGTGGATAAGTCTACTCCAAACAGAATTAAGATATAACAGAGCTTTCCTTTATTATCAAATAAGCTTTAAGGTATTTTTTTTTGTTTTGTTTTTTTGTTTTTGTTTGTTTTTCTGTATTTTAGGGAAGGGTCTACAGGGTGTTTAGGGCCTAACTACTAGACTGGACTCATAGTGATTCCCCTGTTTACAGCTTTCCAAGAGCTGGGATTACAGGCCCACCACCGTGCCCAGTCTCAATTGCCATCTCAACCTACCCTGGGGTCAGGGTCAGCACAGCAGGCCCAGGGATCAAACCCTGGCCCCTGCGCCTGCTTGCTGGTGCTATAATCCACTGAGCTATTTGGCCGTTCCGTCTAAGTTTTGAGATAGGTCATTCATAATAACATTATAATAATAGTTGAAATACTAGTATTTATTTAGCAGCTAGTAGATGCCAGGTAGAATGCAATATGCTTCACATATATTGTGCAGTTTAAGACTGGCAGCCCCCTCAAAGCAGGCACTAGTATGATGGGCAATTTACAGCTTGCACATGAAGCTCAGTGGACCATCTTCTCATTCGCTGATGTCCTGTATCCAAAAGACCTCTGCCTAAGTGACAGCTCTACATCTTACCTTAGTCTTAACATAAAGTACAAGCTCTAAAACTTGGCACCTCAACTGTCTTTAAAGACCTGATCCTACCTGCCTGCTTATCTTTTCGTCCTTATTATCTTCCTGCTGTTCCTCACCATTCTCCCTTCCCACTGGTTCTGGTCAATGGCTTCACACAAGCATGTTTGGGCTTTCACAAATACCCTTTCCTCATCATTTGTACAGACAAGACCCAGCCACACTATACAATTAAGGTGATCGCTAGACGCCTTAATTATTATAGCTAGAGTTTTTGCCATTCATGTACACAGTTCTTCTCATAGAATGTACTACCATTCACGTAGTATCTCACGCAGGGATAAGCGTGCCATGAGTGCCAAAACATTTCTCTAATGAATGATCAAAATTTAATAATCATTGTATTTGTCTCTTAATCTTCCTAGCAAGAGTTTGCTAATGAGACATTCCCTGTAATTTCATCACATATGAAATTATGAGAAGGTTTTGTAGACAAGGGGTTAGGGAATCTCATGCCATGATTGTCATTTAGTAATTAAAAGACCTTCAGCATTGACTTGGTCACTTTTCTGTGTGGGACTTCTCCATGTACCAGCAGAAGTACAACTCAGTGGCAGTCGACCAAAGCAGTGGTCACACTGGACCAACCAACTCCATCCTGGCGCTCAAGAGAATCTGCAGGAAATCTAGCCTAATCTGAGGAAATCAAAAGGCTGGCCTAAGATGCTCATAGATCTAAAGTTCCATATGAAATAAGAAAACAACCTCAAAATTTCCTAAATTATAGCATTGAAATACATAAGAATATAAAATGACATAAAGAAATAATATAACTTGGAATAATAAAACGAAGGAAATAATTTCATAGTTAGTTTATGATGTAACAAGTCCATGAACAGAAATTTTTTCCATGTTAAAATCTATGTGCCATGAAGAAGTGGCATGGAGTTTCTTTTAGATATTAACTTTAATTTAGTTGGATGCAAAATACTGAAATACACACTTGAGTAGTTGGCGTGCTGAAGATAAAAAAATGACAGAATCCATTTCAGATCAATGACCAAAAAGTAGAAAATAATTTTCCCCCTAAGAAGATGGATCTGCTCTGGATGCTGAATAGATACATGAATAGCGATGTCCCCACTGGGTTTTATTTATGTCGTGAACTTTTTGATTTGTGTCACTTGGGCCAAGAAAGGTAAAACATTATTAATGGGTAAGTTGCATAGTAAAAATTAAATTAGACGTTCTGCTGCTTCATTATGAAAGTTAGTCAGGAAGGTTATAATTACTTAATTTGCAGACCAATCTCAGTTAGAGAATGTTTCAAATGAACAAAGAATGCAAAGAATTGTATAAGACGATAAAGTCTTTGTCTGTGCTTACAAATACAATGTTTACAGACTATACTGCCTTTGTGGTCATCTTCTGAGAGGTGTTTGGACAAGAAATTCAATCCTCTAAAAATAAATATTTAGTTATTCTCTTTTTAATTTTTAAAAATGTATTTGGTTGTTACAGGATCTCACTATGTAGCTTGGACTCACAGTGATCCTCCTATTTTCAGCCTCCCCAGTACTAAGATTACAGGCATGCACCACCATACCCAGTCTTGGTGGCTGGCTGAGCATGCCCAGAAGTGGGGCCAGCATAGTATGTGGTGCCTGGGATCGAACCCTGGTACCTATGCTTGCCTAAATTTCCCTAAACAGGTGCTTTAGTTCACTGAGCTATCTTGCAGGCCTCTATTTAGTTATTCTTATTATATCTAATAGTTTAATTAATTCCTTGACATACCATAAGCTTTGGGTGCCTTTCCTGACCTACCCTAAAACTAGCTGGGCATAGGATACTTACAATTAATGGCTTATATAGGCCCTAAGCTCTAGGACAACACATGTAGAAATAGATGAAGCATACAGTACTGACTTTGTTTTTCTGCAAGAGCCATTATTATGGAGACTGAAATAGACTTTGAAGTTATATGGTGGACTAGCTTATGTTATAGTGAGAACGTCAGGGCTTAGAATGGTGAAACTTTTACTGGAAATCTACTGGTCAGTTGGCACCTGAGCCCTAATGACGGCAGAGGCTCTTGTCACCCTCCCATGCCAAAGCTGTCTCTGCAGGGCAGACCTCACTCTCAACCTTCCATTCAGCACAAGTAACCATACCGATAAGCACCGAGGGAGTGGCACATGGGGAGCTTAGGAGGTCGTTTCCTTTTTAAACTTTGTTTTCAGTCAAATAAATACCTCTGTACGTTTGTGGGGGAAAAAAAAAGTAGCTCAATTGTACATCTGAGGCAGGACTGACATGTTGGAAATGACAAAAAGCTTTCTTTGTGTAACTAAATTTGAGAGCGTGAATAAACTGAATTTCCCCATCTGGAGACTCTCAGACTAGACAAGCCTTACAAATTAATATATATGTATAGGTCTAGGGCCTGCAAGAAATTAGGTCATGTCTCAAAGGGAATCAGGTGCTGACCACGAGGCAGTTTATTTACCCCTTTTCTTGGCATCTGTGAATTGAGATCCACAGTAAAGCATAAAAAAATGCACTGATAAGAATGATAAGAAAGGCATAAGAAAATGACCAGAACATGTGAATTGCTCAGTGCAATTCAGAAACAGCAGAGAAGTGTACTGACATTTTTAAAGAAGCTACACAGTAGATCCGCTTTCCTGATCCTCCTTTCCTAAGATCACCAGTGATGTCCTCTGAGGGCTTTGCGTATGTCCTCAGGCAGAAGAGTGACATTTAGGAAAGCCAACATGGGGATATTCCAGATGAATTCTGTCACAGAGTGCTGGCAGGAAAAGCTGGGACATTTCTGTCTCCCAGAAGTCTCCTGTGGCATTATCTTGTGCAAAGGCTTGAGTTTCTCAAAAGTTCAGGAGTGATTTTTGGTGGAAACAATGAGTGAGGGATTTTTCTAGCCAACTAAAAAACAGATTCTTTTGCTAAGTGTCAGATTGAGATGAAAAAGTCTTACTCAGGAGCCAATGACAATTCTCTAATAAGACTACTGGAACAAGACAGATGTTTTAGCATGAGGTTTGCATCTTGAGAAATGCATTTTTCTCTGAGTTTGTGGTGGTTACGATGAGTCTGAAAAAGTGTTCATGGGTATAGCAGTTCAGATGTATCCATGCAGAACTGTGTAACACTTGAAAAATTGCTTTTGAACTTCTATAGATTATAGGGATCAACAATTTTACAAATGGGGTTGGGGAAATAGCTCAACAGAGTAAGTGCTTGCCTGGCAAGTGCAAGGGCCTGAGTTCAATCCCTGGTCCTGAATTTTTTTTTTTTTTTTTTTTAAACAAATGTTCTTTGTAAATATCGTGTCTTTTCTGGAAGCATAGATTCTTCTCTTCTTTTGGTACCAGGGATTGAACTCAGGATCTTGTACTTCCCCAGCCCTGGAATCATAAATTCTTAAAGAGGGCTCTATGTGAAGAACATGCCATTATGACTGTTTTCTTTTTATTTTAAAGGGAAGAAAGGAAGACAAAAGTTTCTCTTTCTACTCATGAACACTTCAAACAGAAGGGATCACTTTCTTATAGTTTAAAACAGTGCACCCCATTTTCCTTGTGATTCACTGTTACTAGCCCTACATTGAAACACATCAAAACAAGGTCAGACGATATTGATGTAAACAGCTCTACAGCCTAGCTAGTCATTTTGAGTAGCTCAGGTATTTTTTAAGTTAACTTAGGCTGAAAGTTTAGCTCTCTAATTTTTTAAGACTACAAGTTTGTTCCAGAAAACTTTTTGAAAGAAGTCACTAGTTTATGAAGAGGGAGGGCAGAGAGGTAAGGAGAAAGAGGGAAGAGGAGGAGGAGGAGGAAGAGGAAGAGGTGGAAGAGGAAAAGGAGGAAAAGGAGGAGGAAGAGGAAAAGAGAGAGAGAGAGAGAGAGAGAGAGAGAGGCAGTAAGAGGGAATAGATTTACAGATTCATCTTCCATCTTCTCCAAATCCTAGACAACTCTTTCCAGTTAAAGATAGAAACTGACAAATGCAAACCCTTACCCACTTCCCACTTGAGAAGGCTGTTGTCTTCCCTCTCCATCTTGCCGATGACGTACCAGATGCACGCCATCCAGTGGGCCAGGAGCGCAAACATGCACATGAGCAGGGTCAGGACGATCGTGCTGTGCTGAGAGTAGCGGTCCAGCTTCTGCAGAAGCCTCAGAAGGCGCAGGAGCCGAACCGTTTTCAGGAGATGCACCAGAGACACCTGTGGCGGGGGGGATGTACATGGGTTAAGGTCATGCCGTGAATGTACGTTAACTTGTAGCCATTCTGAAGCGCTTTGACACAAGCGCAGCCCTGATTTTGCTCCCAAGGTCATTTTGGCGGATACTTCTTAGTTGATAGACTGTATCCAAAGGATAAAGAATGATAAAATAAAGGAGGACGATTAAATTTATTTGAGGGCCGACCAAATAGCTCAGCTGATTAAGGCGCAGGGGCTGGAGGTTCGATTCTGGGCCTGTCATGCCGGCCCCACCCCCGGGGCACACAGACTGGCAATTGAGACTGGGCGGGGTGGCGTGCACCTGTAATCCCAGTTCTTGGGGGGCTGTAAAAAGGCGGATCACAAGGAGTCCAATCTAGTGGTGAGACCCTGAACACCCTGTAGACCCTTTGCTAAAATACAATCAATCAATCAACCCATCTGAGTAAATTACCATAGCTAATTGGGATTTATATCTTTTTTTTTTTTTTTTTTTTGCATTTGATTGATTAAAAACAATTTCATAGAGAAGAAAAAGGCAGTAAGGACAGGAAATAGCAGGTCCTTTATGATCAAAATGCGTTCTCCACCTTGGCCCTGCCTCCAAAACATGTGCAACTAGTGGGGAGGGTGATTTGAGGGGGGAGGGGAGGACTTAACTTCCGCATGTGGATGTGCAGATCTGCGAAAATAAAACCCTCTGCTCCATTTAACCAAAAGGCACTCGTGAAAAAAATTATAGGAAGAAGCGTCACTGTACCAGAAAAATTTTACCTTAAGCTCTGTGTAAATCGTAAAAAAATTTTTGTTGTGTGAAGTCTCTGAAATAAGGTTATTTGTTATTGTAAAATCTGCTCTGATTAATATACACTGCTAAAAGTTTTAAGTTAAAAATGGGAAGGACTTGGGGCTGTGGGAATAAAAAAAAAAAAATAAAAAGGACTCTAAAGAATTAATTTCAACCAAAACAGATGGAGTCAAGTGTGAACACAGATATTTTGATCTCTTGTACACCATTTCTTTCAACACTCCTCCTTCCCCTTGTAAAGGATTTGCTTGGTAATAATAACTTATGAAGATTAAATAAACTTGTTCATTAATTATGTTGCTCCTTACATTATCAGTAGGCAGAGAAAATATTCGGCTTAAACATTAATGAATGGTGCACTTAACACTCTTTTCACATTGTCAAAGAGCCTTCAAAGTGGAAAACACAAAATATTCCACTCATGTGAAGATAGGGTTTGGTAAATTTCTTCATCTCATCTAATTTCTTGGGGGTGGCTGTACAAGGAAGGGGTTGTTTTGTAGGCTCTAATTAACTACAGTCTTTCCTCTGTGAAGCATAATCATAAACAATCAGTTTGCCTCCTCTTGTATTATTCATTTGTCTCTGTTAGTCATCTTTGTTTGCCTCTAAGAAAAACATACCTAGAGCACTGCCTGAAGTATGGTGGAAGTTCAATAAATCTTGATTAGAGGAGTGAATGGATTATTAAGTTAGGGTATAGGATACTTCAGCCTCTATATACAAAGATAATCAATAAAATTCTGCTCAGCACTCCAATCTTTGGAATTAATTTATTCTCATTCACAGCAGAACCTCAAGGAATTTGTGGAACTTTTTATTTTTTTAAATTTTTAAAAATTTTATGTATTTATTTTTCTCTTATCTTGGAACCTTTGTTTGTTTATTCACTCATGTTTATGGCTGGCTCAGCCAGCCCCGAGGGCAGGGCTGGCACAGCATGTGGTGCCAGGGATTGAACCACGGTCCCTGCAGCCGCCCAAGCTTTCCCAAGCAGGCGCTTTAGACCACCGAGCCATCCTGCCGGGCCCTGTGGAACTTTAAGCACAGCCTTCCACATTTCTTTCTGTGGAACTTTTCAGTTGTCTGTTCTTTTATATCTGTTGTTTTTCTGTCCTAAGTTCTACCTTCTTCCTCTTCCTCTTCTCTTCTTCTTCTTCTTGTTCTTCTTCTTCTTCTTCTTCTTCTTCTTCTTCTTCTTCTTCTTCTTCTTCTTCTTCTTCTTCTTCTTCTTCTTCTTCTTCTTCTTCTTCTCCTTCTCCTTCTCCTTCTCCTTCTCCTTTTCCTCCTCCTCCCTCTCCTTCTCCTTCTTCTTCTTTCCAGATAAGTTCTTACCTATCGTTCTTCAAGCTGGAGGTAAGATGGATGACCACCTGCTAAGCTTTTGCAATCTCTCTATTGTGACTTAGAGCAATTACTGTGGATGAGATTTATTTGAAAAGTTGACAAACTTGATAAATGTGAGTGGCTTTGGAGCTCAGAAGTCCGGAAGGAAGGAAGACAACTGAATATATGGTATCAATCCCTTCAATTTTTCTGTCCAGAAAAGGAACACCTAGGGTAAGGTCATGGACCTAGAAACCTTCATACGAAAAAAAAAAAAAAATCATTTGCAAAACCAGGAACATGACCCTGTGTGTCCAGGATGAGACAGCCCTTATTATTTTTCTAAAACATTTTTAAAAATGACACTCACTCCCATCAGATGCTACTGCTTGTTGTTATATATGTGAATTTTGTCTTGATGAATGGCAGAAAGAGGCTTATTTGATTTAAATGTAAATATGTAGTCTGAAGAAAAAGAGTATGCTTATCAATACTTTTATCTCTTATAATGCCTTCTATAATGACATGTAAAGTAGGCTTCCTTAAATAAACATGTGAGTTGTAGTTAAAACAACGACCATGAACACTGGTGGTCCATACAAAACCTGAAGCACATAATTCTTCTTTTTTTTTTTTTTTTGGATGGTGTCATGCGTCTTTACTATCATCTGTTGAGACACACTAACTGGACACTTTTTATACATGGAAAGCAAAAACATTTGTTCATTTGTGTTTTTTCTAAGTCTTTGCAGGACAAGCAAATAACTCAAAACTTATACTTGAGAAGGAAATGCAATACCTGGAGTAAGTTTTTCTATACAAGCTGGATATTTTATGCTCACTAATTTTTTTGAGGAGGACAACCAATTTACATACCAATTTTTAATATCATGATATCCTCAGTCCCTTGAAGAAAAAGAATCAAGAAAAGAAATTTTCTCCTGTTTTTTTCTTTTGACATAGATGTTGATCTTACCTTCACAGGACACAATGATTAAAAGGGAACAAAAGAGCATTGGAAAGAGAATTATGGGAAGTTTATGTAAATATGAGAAATAAATTTTAAGAATTCCTTTGTCCACATTAAAATTAGGCAATGAAGGCATTCATAATATGTAAATATATTTTAAGTAATTTTAATACATTATAACTTCATATGTACACTTTTTATTTTTTGTACACTTTTTAAATTACGCTATCTATTCATTATCCAAAGAAAAATGGAAAATAAAAATCATACCAGTATTCAGCAGCAAACTGATTTAAAGCAGAAGTTTATTAAATGGCATTTATTTAACAAATTATCATGATACAGAAAATGTTTTAACATACTGCGAATTATATACTTCTTTTAGACTTGTTTTTCACATTCTTGAAAAAGCCTTATTTTAAGTCATTATGCATTCACTACAGTGTACTTATCTAGTCAAACTCAATCTTAAAAGCACTTTAGAAAGCCCAGATAACAATTCAGAGGTACACTGACTGATCTTAAATACAAGATTCTTTTTCCCAGTAGCTCTCCTTTCAGTTGCATTATAAACCTCCCAATTTAAAAAGATTACTACTATACAGGCAATTAACAAGTGCACAAATCTGTACTCAGTAATCAGGATCACACTCGCATACTGGAGTTAAAGTCAACAATGACCGTATTTGAAGCACCGATCAGTCTGTCCAACTTTGAAAGCCAGACCTTCACATTCTTAATGTGAATTCCATGAAGTGTTGTCAACTGACTAGACATTTATGTAACTGGAATTAATTTTAAGTAAATTCTTACAGGTCGAAGTTGTTAATACTGGAAGAAAATTGCACTGCCGATTTAAATAGGACCTCTCTAAAAGCCTCTTACTTGTGCGGAAACACTTGATACTTTCAAGATTATCAATTGTCAAGCAGGAAAAATAGTTACAAGTAAATTCTGAGGGGATTTGACTGACATTGGGAGATACAAAAACTAAACGTTTTGTTATACAGGTCTTGCTTTAACTTGCCCTTAACCAACCGGCAGAAAAGTTTAAACATGACCCATAAAATGTAGAGGTAGTTTAGTATGCTGAGCTGTAAAAGGCTCAAATCAACAGCCTCCAACATTGCCATTTTCACCAATAATCCACTGCAATTATGGAACATTAGACTATGTATACAACTACCTTCTCTTAGATTGAAGATAAAAAAAATCTTTTGTACCAATAACCATTAGAAAATGTATCATGTCTACACCCTGTGCTCTGTATAACTACAATGAGGACAGCAACATGCATTCTATCAATTATTGGAAATGTACTACTAACTTGTTTTTAAACTGTCACATTGTAATTTCTTATTAAAAGTAATAATAAAATAAAAAAAAATAGTTACTAGCCCTGGTGGGGGTTTTTCTTTTCCTGTGAGGACTCACACTGAAAAGGTTTGTGGAAGAAAGAGGACAAGACCTGTCTTAATGCAGGCTTAGAGAACTCAGGGTTTTGTTGGTTCTTGAAGTCTTTAGGTTTCTATGTCACCCAACATTCTAAGATGTATAAGAAATGACCAAATTCTTTTCATTTAATTTTAGCAATGCTTTCTATCTCTATTGATCTTCAGTCCCCCCCCCCATTGTATAATAAAGTAGTTAAGTTTAGTGAACTGAAGATCCTAAAAGGAAGGAAAAAGTCTACAACTTCTCTAATAAATTTTAAGGCAAATATTGTATTTCTTAATGTAGCAAATAGGAATGCTTAGGTCCTCAAAGATGGTTTCTGTACACACGGATTTACTTAAGAAATCAGCATTTGTGTTAAATTCAAGAATTTAGCATGCTCAAAGAACATTTGTATATAAATGTTCTGAGTATATAAGTCAGTGGAAGTAGCTAATGCAGATTTCTAAGAAAAGTTCCTTCCTTAAAGCGGAGTAATGGTCCTGTGTATTGTAGAGCACCTTGTAGATCATCTTTGTTATAAAGGTACACAACCCAAGAAGCACAAACTGCCCTAAATATTTAAACTTGGAACATAGGATGAGAGCACAAGAGTAGAAACCAAACTTATGGCCTGCGTGGCAGGGAGATTATTTACTCACCACTGTGACGTTGAAAGCATACAGGAGATCAAAGGGCAGGGCGGCGATGAGGTCGATGATGAACCAAGTCGTGACATAGTGGATGCAAATTGATCTTGCTTCGAAAATCACTTGGCCAGACTTGCTGACGTAAGTTGTTCGGAAATTTAAAATAATATCTGTTTGGGGGAATGCAAGATTGAGGGGAGGGGAAGGAGGAAAGGGAAAGAGAATAAAAGAAACAACCAAAGGAAAGAAAAAGAAAGAAGGAAGGAAGGAAATAAAAAGGGAAGAAACAGAAAGGAAAGAAGAGAAGGGAAGGGAAGGAAAAGAAGAAAGTACAGAGGGAAGAAGACAAGGAAGAAAGGAAGAAAACAATCATATAAAATTGAACAAAATTAGATAAATAGAAAACAGTGTGTTGCAGATTGTTACTACTCAAAATATACTTGCTCTAGTTCAACACAACAAACAGATACTGAAGAATGGTAAAGAAAGAGATATTTTTTGAGCATTTATTATGGCACAGGTTTTGGATTGTGTATTGAGATACGCAAATAAATACAAAAATAATAATAGTAAATTATAGTAAATTAATAGTAAATAATAGTAAAAAATAAATGCTCATTGGGACCAGCAAGATAGCTCAGCAGGCTAAAGCATCTGCTTAGGCAAATTTAGGGACCACAACTCAATCCCTAGCACCACATGCAGTGGCAGCCCCACCCCCAGGGTGGGCTGAACCAGCCCCAATGTCTGGGCATAGTGGTGCATGACTGGAATCCCAGCCCTGGGGAGGCTGAAAACAGGAGGATCACTCTGAGTCCAACTGCATAGTGAGACCCTGTAGCAATCAAATAAATTAAAAGAATAATAAATTAAAAATGCTCATGTTGTACAGACACTTTTCAAAGAACTCAGCATGGGTTATTTTACTTAACCCTCAAAGCATCTTTTGAAGTAGACAGAATTATTCCCATGTTAAAGAGGCAAAAATGAAGTCCCAGTGAGGAAAAAACACACACTTCAGATCATATTCCTGAAACTGGCAGAGATGAGTTTGAACATGGATAGAATTTGTGCAATGCCATTATATCTACATATAAAAATTTTATTTCCTGTGAATAGGTGAGGTTCATTTTTACCTTAGAGCTATGACTATCAACTAAATATCAGGAATTTTTGGGTATGTAGGTTAAATCTTCCTCTAAAAAGATACTTTATGGAATGAATTTTTACTTCTTCCTACACTATTTTATTATATGTTTATTGATACTTTCACAATACACAAAGTGTTCCAGAGTGTTGAACCAACGGCAAAGCCATAGCTAAGTGGGTTGTGGTCAACTCACTCATTCTGCTTATGAATAAAAACAACTCTGAGATTGTCACCTTACTTTTTGGGTTAAATATCATTAAGGTATTTTCCTTGATGTCTTCTAATAAGACAACAGGAAATTTTAGGATTGGTACTTATGTGATAGAGCAGTAACTGTTGACCATTTTATAGACTGGATTTATTATTATTATTATTATTATTATTATTATTATTATTATTATTATTATTTGTTTGTTTGTTTGTTTTCTGAGACAGCTTCTCCCTACATAGTCCAGGCTGGTGAATTTACTATGTAGCCTAGGCTGCCCTCAAACCAATGCAACCTTCCAAGCCCAACCTCTGCAGTGCTGGAATTATACATATGGGGCACTATGTCCAGATAATGCTAAGTTTTGAGTTACATAATTATCAGATGGAATGGAAGACTCTTCATAGCCAATTTATTTATTTATTTTTAATTAATTGTTCTTTTTAATTTTTACTTTTTGTGGAATTGGGGATTGAACTCAGGCCTTTGCACTTGCTAGGCAGGCGCTTATTCTACTGAGCTATCACCCCAGCCCTAATTAATTGTTTTAGACGGGGTCTCACTATGTAGTTCAGACCAGTCTTGAAGTCACCGTGTTGCCCAGACTGGCCTTGAACTCACTCTGTATCTCCTACCTCAGCCTCCTGATGACGGCTGGGATTATGGGTGTGAGCCATCACAGAAGTTTCTTGATAAATTGAAATCGTTAAACATGAGTAGCATTGCATGAGGTAAAGAGTCTGCTAGGTGTCATGATCATAGTGAGGGTGACAAAAATATTTATGATGATACTCATTTTACATTTATGTATCACTTTTAAATTTCTTTTCAGGGCCCGGCGGGATGGCTCAGTGGTCTAAAGCGCCTGCTTGGGGAAGCTTGGGTGGCTTCAGGGATCCCCAGCACCACATGCTGCGCCAGCCCTGACCTTGGGGCGGGCTGAGCCGGCCATAAAAATGAGTGAATAAACAAACAAAGGTTCTGAAACAAGAATAAAAATAATAAATAAAAAAATAAAAAAAAATAAATTTCATTTCATGTTGCAGACAGGAAAATTCTAAGATAGTTTCAAATGACCTCGCCTCTAAGTTATCTCTTTATCTTAGCAGGGTACAATATATGGAGATATCAACCTATGACTACGTTATGTTTTTTTAACAAAAAGGGAGAACATTTTGTCATATCATTAGGTAAACTCTCTAAAACCAAGGCTGTCACGTCAAGGAGAATCCTATGTGCCAAGGACTAGGCAACTGAGCAACTAATTTGAGGACAACAACATGAAATATAACAACTATCGTTCAACCCCTATCACCTTGTGGGCCCACCTTGTTGAGAGGAAACAGAGACTGACATCAGGTAGGAAAACATGGACCTCAATCCTTTAACCATTCATCCAACAGCTACATGGGGCTTAGGAAGAAATCTGAGCTCAAGAACAGAACTCAGTCCGGCTGATGCCTTGAGTTTAGCTTTTTGAGTCCATAAGGAAAGAATTCAGCCAGCACATACTGGGATTTCCTGACTATAGAAACAATAACCCAATAAATAGGCATCATTATTCACAGCTAAATTGGTGATTCGCTGTGCAGAAATAATAATAATAATAATAATAATAATAATAATAATAATAATAATAATCTAGTACATTCCTTTTGTCACTTTAAATAGTTAACATACATTCTTCAAATAACTCAGCTATGACAAGAGAAACTTGAGACTTATACAGGTAAATGGATGCAACTAGAGACCATACTCCTAAGTGAAATAAATCAGACCTGCATGTGTAAATATCACAGTGTCTCTCTAGTGTAAAAATCTGAAAGGGTAAGTAGGATCTGTGAAAGGCAAAGAAACTATTCCAAGGGAAAGAACAACTGAGATGGGGGAAAGGAGAAGAGAAAGCAAAAGGAAGAGAAAAAGAAATACATATGTATATACTCAGGACTGCTTGGAAAATTGTGCAGCTAATTTCTGTTGGTCTATTGAAAGGAGCAATTAGTGCTTAATTTTTGCCCTTCTTTTTATTGTTTTATAATTTTTTGCATGCGTATAGCTGGTAATCTGAGCAAACCTGAAGACAACAATATATAATATAACAGCCATTGCTGAATCCCTATCATTTTGTCTAGCAAAACTCTGCATGTTTTCTAATATTTTAAACTATTTTTCATATTCTCTTTAAAAAATAAAAAATAATATAAAGTAAAATTGGGGGGGAAAAAAGAAAGAAAATAAAAATTGGGCTAGGGAGTTAGCTCAGTAGAATAAGTGCCTGCTTATCAAGCACAAGGTCCTGAGTTCAATCCCTGGTACCACAACAAAAGAAAGAAAGAAAAAAAGAAAGAAAGAAAGAAAGAAAGGGAGGAAGGAAGGAAGAAAGAAAAGGAATAGACAAGAAAAAGAAAAATTAATCCAGTATTATTCTAGCCCTTAGTAACTATCGTCTCATTGACTCCTCATAGAAGACACTTGGATCACACACTTTTGCAGATAAGGAAATAGTGACATCAAAGGTTCAAGTGATTTGCCTACAGCCACACAGGTGATGACACTGAAGCAGAGCGTTAAGTTCTCCAAGCTAGGACGTGAACAATTCGGCTCTCTGTCTCCTCAGCTACAATTCAGTGCTCTGGGTTTTGTTTCTTCAGTGGCTAGCTGTGACACAGACCTGAAAGAAAGTTCCAAGTGACCCCAAAAGAAAGCTACTGGGTGTGGTCCATTGTGGACGATCTGACTGTCCCAAGAGTTACATTTTTTTCTAAAATCAAAAGTACCTAGGCATTTCCATTGATAATGTTGAAAATACAAAAAGACGAAGCTAATAGGTGATCAGTTGTATAAGATGAAATCGATTCTGGATCATTTCCACTGTAGGGTGAAAACGCTATTGTGGTAAAGGACCAGTGCACCACCACGGGAGGGAGGAGCAGAGAGGGAAACAGCACTGATTCCTTCCTTTTCATTCTTTGTTTTTAATTTTCAAGGCTCACATGTGTCTGTACTGCCAAGAAATTAAACATATTAATCCATGATATTTTAAATATAGCAGACATTTCCAATGTCACCTTTTTCAGAAAGTAGCTCAGAAGAGGACTTCAGCATCTCCTTTCATTTTATCTTATTTTGTTTTTGATACAAGGTCTCACTACAAAATTTGGAGTGATCCTCCTGTCTCAGCCTCCACAGCACTGGGATTATAGGTGTGTGCCACTATGCCAAGTTTTGGGGCTGGCACGGGGCACCCGGAATTCTGGGTCCAGCGTAATTACAGGGCCAGCACAGCATGTGGTGCAAGGGATTGAACTTGGGTCCTTGTGCTTATCAGGCAGGCCCTAGGACCTCAGAGCTATCTTGCCAGCCCAAGGGTCTCCTTTCCTTAGTGAGAGATCTGGAGTTGCTTATTAATGCCATTAGTGATGTTTTTGCTCCCAAGACACAGGCTGAAGTTAAGTTCATTATAGCACTGTAGGCATCATGCCTCTGGAGAAGAAGGGTAGCTTCTGATGTCCTACGCAGTGTAGGACGACCATGACTGGCAGCAATTATTTGGATATTTCGAAATAACCAATAGTATTTGAATGTTCCAGACAGAATGCAATGATGAACTCTCGAAGTGATAGACACACTGATTCTTCTGATCATTACACATTTTTACCGACATGTCTCAATATATCCCATAAATATGTATGAAAATGTGTCAGTTAGCCAGGCGTGATGGTGCATGCCTGTAATCCTAGCACTCGGGAGGCTGAGGCAGGAGGATCAGTGTGACTTCGAGGCTAGCCTGGGCTACAAAAGTGAGCTCAAGGCCAGCCTGAACTACATAACAAGACCCTGTCTCAAAAAGACAAAAAAAAGACAAAAAAAAAAAAAAAAAAAAAAAAAAAAAAAAAAAAAAAAAAAAAAAAATATATATATATATATATATATATATATATATAAAATTAAAGAGACTGATTTCTTGTCTGTTTACAAACACATCTCAATGCCTACCACAGACTTCACAGGAAACCCGAGGCCCCCATCGAGATATCTGGTGGGGTCCTATGAATGGAAGAACGACTAACATGAATAATATTTGATTGATAGACATTACCAACAGTTTTAAAGCTATGTGTGGTTAATTATGTTGCTGACTGAAAAACAGTAGAGGCCTGATGTCTAAATAGAACAGGTATAAAGAATGTAACAGAATATAAATTAAGAAAGCTTTAAAAAAAACATTTGTTATTCAGTTGGGTTAATTGGATGAGATGAAATATGCTAATTTTAGGTTAAAAACAGAAGTAATTATGAAACTTTTATATGCAAATAGTAAAAGAATAAAAGACTAAAAATATATATCCAGATCTATTTTTATTTTTTTAAAATTTTATTTATTTATTTATTTTCTTGTTTCAGAACCTTTGTTTGTTTATTCACTCATTTTTTATGGCTGGCTCAGCCCACCCCGAGGGCAGGGCTGGCATAGCATGTGGTGCCGGGGATCGAACCGAGGTCCCTGAAGCCGCCCAAGCTTTCTTTTTTTTTTTTTTTTTTTTTTTTTTTTTTTTTGAGACAGGGTCTCGCTATGCAGTTGAGGCTGGTCCTGAGCTCACTTTTGTAGCCCAGGCTGGTCTCGAACTCGCACCAATCCTCCTGCCTCAGCCTCCCGAGTGCTGGGATTACAGGCGTGAGCCACCACGCCCGGCTTGCCCAAGCTTTCTTAAGCAGGTGCTTTAGACCACTGAGCCATCCTGCCGGGCCCCAGATCTATTTTTAAAACACTTGAATACTCTATTTTCAAGGGAAAAGCCCAGATGAATAACGTATTTGATGAAGATCTCCATGACAGAGGAAAATAGTTGTGCAATGGTTTATTCAGTGTTTTTAAAAAATTATTATTTTTTATTTTTTTCTTGTTTCAGAACTTATTGTTTGTTTGTTTATTTATTGTTATGGCCGGCTCAGCCTGCCCTCGGGGCAGGGTTGGTGCAGCATGTGGTGCTGGGGATCGAACCGCGGTCCCTGCAGCCGCCTAAGCTTTCTTAAGCAGGTGCTTTAGACCACTGAGCCATCCTGCTGGGCCCTGGTTTATTCAGTGTTTGATATCACCTTTGGGTAGTTGATTGAAAAATAAAATTATAGGGCTGGGGAGATAGCTCAGTGGCATAAGCACCTGCCCGTCATGTGCAAGGTCTCAGCTTTGATCCCTGGTACGGGGAAAAAAAAAAGAGAAGCAAAGCAAAGCAAAGCAAAGCAGAGAAAAGTACTTTTGTCGTACACAAAAGAAAAGATTTGGTACAGGATTTGCAAGACTGCTTCAAACATTCCTAAGTTTTTGTCATTCTCTTTTGGATAGAAAACTATCACCCTTGTTTTACCAAAGACATAGAAGATTTAAGTAAATTAAATTGTCATGCAGAGAGATAGCAATGAGTAGAGGGACAGGCTATCTTTTGAAATTTGATCCCATTTTCCTCCCATTATCTAAGATTGTTGCACTTCTAAATAGCAATTGGATAGTGCAAGGACATGCACTTCTGACCATAGCTTCAGATCAGTTCAGCATCAGTACCATCCACACGGAAGAATATCAAGTCAGTCACAGAATTAAGTGTGGAGAAATGAGCTTCTTAGATTCTGCAAGTGCAAAGGCTTTTGTTCTGCGGCAACTGAGAAGACATTACATCTTCTGTCTGCTCCTGAGATTGTTGTAGTGGTGTTCAGGAACTAGGAGAACTCAGTGCTATGGTTTGTATCTAGTTTCCCCACCAAAGCCTCATGTAGTCATGGAGTGGGGACTTCTAGAGTTTGGGATTAACTCATGATCTACTGGGATTGTGGGTAATCCAAGGATGGGATTATGGATCTGAGTACTGCTGGGATTATGTGTGTGAGTGTTACACCCAGCCTAAGGCAGAGAGCCTAAATGTAATATAAGAGAGACAGAGAAACAGACTCCCTCTCTCTTGCTCTCTGTTGCTATTGTTGCTGTTGTATGAATTGCTGCTCACTGCCATGTGCCTTGGAGCCAGCCAAGTATGGACTGAAACCTCCAGTAACTGTGAGCTAAATAAACCTTTTCTTCCCTCATTTTGAGTGTTGGGTGTTTGTTCCAGCAACGAGAGAAGAGTAACTAAGAATTTGGTACCACAGGAGTGGGGTCGTTGCTGTGACTAAACCTGACCATGTGGATTACAACATTTTGGGAATGGCTTATGGGAAGAGATAGGAAAGGTTTGGAGAGGTTTTCTACTTGCAAAGAGCTGGAAAAGCTTCAGCTGTTCTGTAGTGGGATTTTGGTCAGAGCTCAGACCAGAAGGCTGACAGAAAGCTGGCCTGTAAAGACCTGGCTGGGGAGGTTTCTGCTGAGGACTGAATTGGTTGTTGGACTCCAGATCATTTGTGTTCTGACTTGGCAGAGAAGTTATCTGAATTTTGTGCGTGTCCAGAGACTCTGCGGAAGACTGACATTAAGCATGGTGGACTGATGAATCTTTCAAAAGATATTTCAAAGCAGCCAAATATTGGGGCAGTGTTTGTACATGTGCCCTAACATGAAAGACAGAGGAAAATTAAATTATGACAAGGAAGAAGATGCTTCTCTGGATCTGGTGTCTTTCCTGAGAGAATTATAGGGGCAAAACTAAGCCTCACAAACACCTGCTGTTGTATTCCTCTCAGGGTATCTTAGTTCTCTGGAGAGTTGTATGTATTTTGATAATCAATGACTTATCCAAATATTTCAGTGAGTCTGAATTCTCCTCCAAGCAGTCTATGACCTGCATGAAAAGCAATAGTCTAGTTTCACTTGAGACATCTAGAAAGCATATAATGGTTTGATGTTTCATATGGGAAAACACACAATATTTGTGTAAAAATAAAGGATGCAAGTATATTCACCAGTATCCCAACTTTGTACGCAAACAATACGTGAATCATCTTGTTGATTCTATTTACTATTATTGTATACAATTAGCCATCAGTACAACACACACACACACACATTTTGCATCAAAAATATATTCCAAGTTCATGGCAAATGCATGTGCATGTCTATAACACGCTTGCATATGTGTACACAAACCGTGTGGTGCACAGTTCTAGCATCTGGGGCAATGAGCAAATCAAACGAAGTGAAAAAGAATCATGGTCTATGCTCTGTATGGCCTGCAGTATTTCCAAAAATCTGATCATAAGGACTCCATCAAAGAGAAGAATAATGTAATTGTACTCTGAGGACTCAGATGACAGTTAATTATGTTGTAAGATAATCAATTTGTCTTCTTGTCCTGCAGTTTTACGTGGAAGGATTAAAGCCAAGCGATAGATATGCACACACTGCTTGCATATTGTTAAGGCCTCCAAAAATGAGCATTTCATTCCCCTCCCACACTATACAGCTATGCACATGGACTAAAAAGCAAAGAGGTTAAATACTTTTTTTTTTTTCAGTTTGATTTTTCCGAGAACTACATAATTAGAAAGTTAAAAAAAGGAAGTTAAATTTGACATGGCATAAGTTAGTATATTTCTTTATTAGCCTGCATTTCAGAAGGGAAAGAATTTTAAAATCATATTGGCTTGCTTGTTAAAAAGTAAATTAAAATGTAATGGTGTGCATGAGAGCATATGCATTACATACAAATAATTGATAACTTAGTTTAGCCACTTCTTCAAAAATTAATCAGTGTGCTATGGTGTGGATAGAGGGATATTTAAATAAACCAGCTGACAACTAATATTTGAAAGATATTCTCTCTTTTGTGATTGCTTGGGAGGCACTCCTTTCAGCACAGTATGATGTCACAGAGCCCTTTGGCCGGATGGTGTGAGAAGAATAGAGATCTGATTAGTGAGGAGGTTTGAGGGTCTAACAATCTTAAGAATGATTGCAATTGATTGCCAATGCTACTGGATGAGATTTTCATGTTAACCCCTGATTTTTTTTTTTTTTTTGTTGTTGTTGTTGTTAGCAATTGTCTCGCTTGCTTAGTACAAAGTAAAAGATTTGTGGAAAAGAAACAGCAGAGGTCGTTAAAAAAAGAAAAAGAAAAAGAAAAAGAAACTAACAACATCAGTGCACAAGAGCAAGCCTCTTTAGAAGAAAGATAAGGCCGAACAAAGGCTACCAGGAGTGCTGAGGACAGGGTGAGTGACACGTGTACTGGGTCTTGTTTTGTTTCAACAGAGAAAGTCTTATTATGGTGGAATTATAGGTTTGGACTTTCAGCACTGACACTGTGGAGAACCACAGGGAAGGAAGAGAACCTTAACAATCTTCATGCTGATGTTTCTTCTAATGTAAAAATCCTACCTAGACCTTTCTTTTTTTTATACTAAGTTTCACTATGCAGCTCAGGCTGGCCTTGATCTCACTACATAGCCTAGGCTGGCTTCAAAGTCAAGGTGATCTTCCTGCCTCAGCCTCTTGAGGGTTGGAATTACAGATGCATCCTAGAGCATCCTTTTCAGGAACAGTCACCGAATGCTTCTGCTCATGGCCAGTCCTCTGACTCTTGGCTGTATCCTATTAGTGGGGCCTGCTATACATCATTAGGTTGTTCTTACTTTTCCTGAATGGAAGGAAATGCTTTCTTCCTTAAAAGTCCCCGTCCTGAGTTCTCATTTTGTATCCTAGAGAAACAAAGAAGGCATCATCTTGTCCCCCACAAAAGTCCTTTCTATAAATATCTACCTCCCAGTCATCAAGCTAATCTCTCCCTTCCCCAGGCTGAGTATTTTTCCAACTCCCCTGCCATGATACAAGTTCCTCGTTGCAGCACTGATGATGTCATTTGGTTTGGTGCATAGCACAAGAGAGTCTTATGGAAGAATGAGTTTGGGCACTAGCACAGTCCTGTCCACCTGGCTCTTCCTTTTCTCACACTGGGATTTTATTCATTTGCATGATGAGCTTCCTCATTAATGTTCATTTTGAAAAGGGGTGTTCAAGTCTTTAATGGAGAAAAACATAAAAACACTACTGCAATGGATAATTGTGTTAGCTAGCTTTTAGTTGCTATAACAAAATGCCTGAGACAGTGAGTTGATGGAGAAAGGATTTGCTCTGGTTCAGCATTTCTGTTATAGTGAGGTACGATGCTACTGCAAAAGCTGGGGGGGGGGCAGCTGCTAATGCTATGGTACCTAAGAAGTGGAAGGGGAGAGGGAAACAGAGAGGGGGGGGGAGAAGCAAAGAGAGATGGAGGATGGAAGAGGAGAAGGTGTCTGGGACACAATAAATCCTTCCCTTCAAGACAACACATTTCTTCCAAATGGGCCACACTGCCTGACATTTTCACCATCTTTCAATGTCCAATGAAGTAATAAATCCATCTATACATGAATCCACTGAGCGGGGCAGTCCCATCAGTTATCAGGTAACTTCTCAAAAGCTTCACCTCTAAACCCTGCTGCTGTCAGGAGCCAACCCTTTACCCGAGGACCCTCGGGGAGACGTTTCAGATCCAAACCATAACACCGTTTGCTTAGAAGTAAGGTAATGGGAACTATATTTACCATCACAGATGTTTGTCCAGTGGAGGACAAGGACAAACATATGAACTCCAACTAGCAGTGTCTTCAGAGTTTTTGTTACTACACAGTTTTTTTCTTAAATAAGTTTTGCCAGTTAGGGGGAAATACAGTTTTTTCTGGTAATGCATTTAGAGCTGATATTGATAGTTTCAGGAATGTAGTCTTAGTAATTGCTTGGTAAATCTTAAAAAGCCCTATTGTTACTTACTGAAGTGAAGTTTTTCTAATTTTAAATCCCAAGGGTTGTCTTTGGTACATATTGCCCCCAAGAAAATGTCCACGTTCTCAAATAACTAAAGGCTAAGGGCTGGCAAGATAGCTGAGCGGTCTAAAGCGCCTGCTTAGGCAAGCTTAGGCAAGTGCAGGGACCATAATTTGATCTCGGGCACCACATGCTGTGCCAGCCCCACCCCCAGGGCAGGCTGAGACGGCCATAAATAAATAAATAAATAAAT